>JARJLF010002278.1:0-44267 GCA_029378395.1 Mycena leptocephala
TAACTACGACTGTGTTGCCGATTCTGATTCCTCAGTTGGACTTGAGATTTTTCGCATTACGGTTGTACGACAGCGATTTTTCTCACCCCGACGCCAAATTTTGCCATAATTATGAGAGTTAGAGTTGCGATTTTCTCCGTCGCATTTTAGCGTTGCGATTTCTGCTGTAATCAGATATGCGGGCCACGGGCCGGAACTTGAGAGCTAGCTAGCGCGATCGAGCGGTTGGACCAAAAATAGAATAGATCGAAAGAACAAGAATAGCGAGTTCATTAAACTTCATTTGCTGAACGGACCATGGCCACGAACGATAAACGAATAATGGAGGATCGATAACGAATAATGAGGAATTTGCGAGGTCAGATCAATGGCGAGTCCCCGAACAATGCGAAATCCACGGACAATGCGAACGTTGGGGGTCGTTTGCCAGGAAGACCATGCGAGGCACTAGAAATAGAATAGACCCAAAAAACGTCTAATTATCCCTAGAATAGTAAGTTCAACTTGTTTTTTTTTTATTTTTTTTATTTTTTTTATTGGAGCGTTTGGTGTAGTGATCCTCAGTCTGCAGAAGCATTCCAAGGTCACCCGCTTGGTTCACTGGTATTTCACCAGTCGTTGCCGTCGAGGGTGTCCGTGCCGAAATTAGATGGCCGTTATACTTTTCTGCGGTTGCGTGGGATTCGAACCCACGACCGTCGTTACGTCTCATTGCGTAATCATGACGGCAGCCGGTCTTCCAGCTAGGACCCGTGGCATTTCCGCTTAGCCACGCGTCCCCAAGTTCAACTTGTTAAATAGCCTTTGGCACTCTGTATTTTGGTTAACATTGGATAATGAAGGATTTGCACAAGCAAGGTCAATGGTGAGTCTGCGAACAATGCGAAATCCATAGACAATGGGAGGAGATTGCATGCCATGGCCAGGAGACTATCATGAAGGATAAGACTCAGGATAATATATTAGCTTGACGTGTTGTATGTATGAACCTGCAGATTGTTATATCTTCAGAGCTTTTACCATACCCAAAGTCATTACCCTGGCTGTTCAGAATGCAGCTTGCTTCAGAACTATGTAGAGCAGGGTAGAATGTCACCCCCCATCCGTCAAAGGTGACTGGTGAAATGGTGAAACCGTGGAGACGGAGGACCCAAACGCGGATACAGCTGTGGAGGCGGCAGCCATCAGGATGCACATCTGGCGGGGACATACGACAAGTGATTTGCGGGTTGAAACCTGAGAGGGATTTGGAAATATGACCCACATGAGCAGCGCGTTCCGGTTGTGGATATTCAGCGGACAGTGGGTGGGATTTACGGGAGAGATGAAGAGCCGTAGCGGCCGTCGTGAGTATCCGGGGTCTTGTTTGAGACACGATCGGCAAACAAAAGTGAGGCAATCCTGGAATGGTACGAGCTGATTGTATAAATGTTTGAACTTGAAGTTGGGGATAATCGACGACCCCCTCCGCGATGCGCACCATTCTCAAGCCGCTGGCCATCCACGCCGCCTACTCTCCCATCGAGACCATCGTCTTTCTCAGCGTCGTCGGCACCCTTGCATACCTCCACATCCTCAACACAATAAAGCACTCGGCCTTCTTTGCTCCTCCCCCCCAAGTCCGTCCCGCTCATGCCCTCTACACCCACGACTGGCTGCCTGTGCGCGAGTCTGTCTGGCGCAACAACGAGCACGTCCCCCGCCTCGATCTCCAGCAAATCGTCTTTAGCGGCCCGCGACTGGACGTGGCGTCGCTCGAGAACGTTACCGGGGCCATTGCTGCGTCCCATCCGGGCTTTACCCACCTCCACAAGGGCCCGCTGGCGTGGACGCAGACAATCACCGTCGCAGACAGTTTTGTACCACGCTCGCTGCCCGTCGACAGCTGGGGCGTTGCGTACGAAGTCGATGCCCAGGCAGAGGCCATCGCAGAGATGCACTCGGGCAAGTGGGTCGCCTATGCCCTGCGCGCCCTCGCTCTCCGCTTCTACAACCTCGCAAAGGTCGGTTCCATCCTTTTTACTGACTTTTTATGCTGACTTGACGACAGAACACGCCGACGGCGGACATCGCGCTCATCTTCACGGGGTACTCGCTCATGCACATAACCTTCTTCCTGCTGGTGTCCCGGTCCCGCGCCCTGGGCTCGTCCTTTTTCCTCCCGCTGGCGATCGTCTCGTCGTCCGTGCTCGCCCTTCTGGTCGCCCTCCCCATCGCGCTGCTGCTCCGCATCCCGATGCACCCCGTCGCCCTCACCGAGGCCCTCCCCTTCCTCGTCTGCACCGTCGGCTTTGACAAGCCCCTGAGACTCGCCCGCGCAGTGTTCACCCACCCCCGCGCCATCCGCCCCGCTTCCACGCCTTCAGGTGAAGTCGTGCTCGACGCACTCAGCGCGACCTACTACCCCATTGTGCGCGACTACATCCTCGAGATCGCTGTCCTCACCCTCGGCGCCGGCTCGCGCGTCGCCGGCCTCGCCGAGGTCTGCGCCCTGGCCGCCTTGCTGCTCGCCCTCGACTGCCTCATGATGTGCACCTTTTTGGCCGCCATCCTCTGCGTCATGGTCGAGGTCCGCCGCATCAAAGCCTCCGCCCCGCCGCCCTCCGCCTCCACCCCCAAACTCTCGTTCTCGGCCCGCCTCTTTGGCCCCAAGGGGACGCTTCTCCCTGCACGCACAAGCATCTCCACGAGCATCAACGGCAAACAGCCCGACAACCCCGTCGCGCGCCTCAAACTCCTGCTGCTCGGGTCCTTCCTCTTCTTGCAGATCCTCAACATCTCCGCGCCCCTCACCTCCCCCTCCGCACGCCGTCCCCCCCCGCGACGACGACGCCCCTCGACTGGTCCGTCCTCACCCTCCTCACGCCCTCGCCCCGTCGGCCCCCTCACCTTCCTCCCCCGCCACCGTCCATGAGCCGCGCCTCCTCGTCCGTCTCCGGCCCCCGATCACCCTGCGGCCCACGCGCCCCGCCAGCCGCCGCCGCCTCCTCGCCTCCCGCATCGAGGCCGGCCTCAGCACCTGGACGCGCCTCGTCGGCGACCCCGTGCTCAGCAAGGGCATCGTCGTCGTGCTCGCCATCAGCGTCCTCCTCAACGCGTACCTCATCCGCGGCGTGCGCGGGCGGGGCGGCGTGCGCTTCGAGGGTGCGCTGGAAGGCAAGGATGACACGTCGACGCCGACCCCAATTGACAAGAAGGAGGAGGAGGTTGTGAAGAAGCCGGAGGAACCGGAGCAGGACGGGTGGGCACGCGATATCGCGTCCACCGCCGCGTCGTCGACGGGCGTGGCGCCGATATCTATTGTACACGCGCAGACGCCCGCGCCAAGCGCGGGTGTGGTGCCGACGTTCTCGCTCGACGACGTGGACCGCCGGCTGCGCGCACGGGGCCGTGGTGCAAATGGGCGCAGCAAGACGCCTGCGAGGAAGGTGGGTGTCTTTACTTCTTAATATTTCAGTCACTTAACTATGACGCAGGTCGCGCGCCTCGCGTCCGACTCGGACGCCTCCGACGACCCGCACGAGCACGAGGAGGACGACGACGTGCAGGAGGAGCGCGAGCCGCGCCCGCTCGCAGAGCTCATCGACCTGCAGGCGAGTCTGCCGAAACCCAACGGGCTGCGGGAGCTGAGCGACGAGGAGGTCGTACTCCTCGCGCAGGCGGGCAAGATCGCGGGGTACGCGCTCGAGAAGGTGCTCGCACCCGCGCAGGAGCCGGCCGGACTCGAGCGCGCCGTGCGCGTGCGGCGCGCGCTGGTCTCCCGCGCCTCACTCACGCAGACGCTCGAGTCGTCCGACGTCCCCTTTGAGCGGTACGACTACGCCAAGGTGCTCGGTGCGTGCTGCGAGAACGTCGTGGGGTACGTGCCCATCCCGCTCGGCATCGCGGGGCCGCTCACCATCGACGGTGTATCGTTCCACATCCCCATGGCCACCGCCGAGGGCACACTCGTCGCGTCCACCTCGCGCGGCGCCAAGGCGCTCAATGCGGGTGGCGGCGTCACGACGGTGCTCACGCAGGACGCGATGACGCGTGGCCCCGCGATCGACTTTCCCTCTATCGTCGAGGCCGCGCGGGCCAAGGCGTGGATCGCCAGCCCGCTCGGGCACGGTGCGCTCAAGGCTGCGTTCGAGAGCACGTCGCGCTTTGCAAGACTCACGAGCCTCAAGACCGCCATGGCCGGCCGCACGCTGTTTGTGCGCTTTGCGACGGCGACCGGGGACGCGATGGGCATGAACATGATCTCAAAGGGCACGGAAAAGGCGCTCGAGGTGATGCAGGCCGAGTTCCCCGAGATGGTCGTCCTCGCGCTCAGCGGGAACTACTGCACGGACAAGAAGCCCGCGGCGATGAACTGGATTGAGGGGAGGGGGAAGAGCGTCGTGGCCGAGGCTGTGATTCCTGGCAAGGTCGTCAAGAGCGTGCTCAAGACCACGGTGGAGGCGCTTTGCAATTTGAACACCAAGAAGAATCTGGTGGGCAGCGCGATGGCGGGGAGCATCGGCGGGTTCAACGCGCATGCGGCCAACATATTGACCGCCATCTTTTTGGCGACGGGTCAGGACCCCGCGCAGAACGTCGTCAGCTCGAATTGCATGACCCTCATGGAGCCGTCAGTCGCCTTTGTTTTTTCTTTGTACAAAGTACTAATATAGTCCCCAGGACAAATGACGGGCAAGACCTGCTCATGACCGTCTCCATGCCCTCCATCGAGGTCGGCACCGTCGGCGGCGGGACCGTTTTAGGCCCCCAGGGCGCGGTGCTCGAGATGCTCGGGCTGCGCGGCGCGCACCCCACGCGCCCCGGACAGAACGCACAGGGCCTCGCGCGCGTCATCGCCGCGGCCGTCATGGCGGGCGAGCTCTCGCTCATGAGCGCGCTCGCCGCCGGCCACCTCATCCGCGCGCACATGGTACACAACCGCTCCGCGCCGCCGACGCCTGCAGTCTCGCGCCCCGCGACGCCCGGCCTCGAGCGCCCCGTGGCCGGGCAGCTGCCTGAGGTGCCTTTGGAGAAGCTGACACCGCCAGCCGCGCTGACGCCGTCGGCGAGCACCGCGAGTTTGCCGCCGTATTCGCAGACGTAGGCGCGCTGTCGTATTGCAGACGACTACACACACACTTGACTGTTTATTGATTAAATGCGGCGCGCCCCGCGCATAATAATGCTTGCCTTGCGCGCGCAATTGCAATTCGCTTCGCTCAGACTCATAGAGAGCGGGTGAGAAAACCTGTACATATAACACCTACTTACACCCTTAACCTTACTCAATGCACCTAATCGTGCTATGTAGCTCGCATTTTGGTCGTGTTCATAACATTCGTCTTTCTTTCCGACCAATAAAAAAAATAGATGAACAAACCACCGCATTTTCAGGGTCGCTTGCCTCGTTTTAAAAAAAATTGTAGGTCGAATGAATGGGATAGGGATCTTGCGCCTTGACCGTGGTTTAATCCTCTTTCGACCCTGGATAGCGAAATCGTGGTGCTCTCGTTTGGTTCTCGTGCTCCCTCCATTGCAAGAATAATCACCATGAGGCGCGGGTTCGCTCTAGGTGGGCCAATGAACGCGCCCGCTCACGCACGAAGTGGTGCCAGGAGTCCAGCCGTTGTGGGCGCCTCCCTGATACTCGGGCTCTTTGCGCACACACTTCGAGATGTGTACACTCTAGTAGCTCATTGTTCTGATGGTCTGCGGTCTTCGATGATTGAGACAGTTCCAATACAATTTCCATCAGCTGTTTATTTCTCGTGTAAGAGGATGAGCTAGCTAGGATTCAAGCCGCAGGCCCGTAATGCGCAGATCTTCCAGAATCCGCCGCACCTCTTGGAATGTCCATATATCTGCGGCCATGAGGGCGCGCAGGGCGTCGGGTCCTCAACTGGTGCCGCGCGGCCCACTGGTGCACAAGGTCTTTGACCGCAATGTTCGCGGAGTACAGCTGTGTGGTGCAAGAGATCCGTGGTGTCGACCTGGTATTCATATTGTCGCTGGGGGTGAGTCCATCTTTTTATTCAGTCGTCCGTAACAAGTCCTCGAACATCATCGTACAGCAGCCAAGAATCGAGGGTACTCCTCCTGAAAACGATAGGCATGAGAACGATGAAGAAAGGCGATAAAATTCGACGTACCTCGAGCACGGATGGGCACGCATCTGCCAGTATGTGACACACATTTTTGAGTTCCCATTTCAAGTCATCAGGAGCTAGTTTTTGAATAAGATGCGAGTTGTTATTATGGTCTGCTGGAGGCTCACCGGGGTCCAGTGAATCTACGGTGCCCACCCAACAGCGGGCAACGCCGTTAAGTATAGTTCCTTTCCAATACGGCATTCGCTCAGGACAGGCGTTTATCAAGGCAGACAAAGCACTAGGGATGAAATTTGTAACGCGATGGACGTGTTTTCGTATTCACGGGGAGCGAGAGGATGCACGAGTTGGGCGACGAGTCTTGCGACGAGTACTTCGTTAAGTACCGAGTGAATCCGCCATGAAAATCGTTCAAAGGTACTCCTTATACAGTTATACAGCCATCCCCCAACTAAATACCTACCGAACCATTATAGTACTGCTACGTCGCCCTTACTGGCCATATGTGTGACAAATTTGACAACATTATCATCATCACAGTGGTCTCTCCAAGACTCCAACCGCCGTCAATAACATCTGACCGGTCCGCCGGCCGGCAATTTAAACACTTGCGACCCCAGTCCTGCGACGATTTCCTGAGTGCTTTTGAAGGTCGAAATGCATGACGATCTAGTTTTGCATTTATATATCTTAACCATTGCGCTCACCTGTTAAGCCAGTGCACCAACCAAATAACTCCAGTGTTCCACGTTTCCCACGGTTCAAAACAGGTTTATAAAAATTTTGCAAAATGTAATTAACGATTGTTTCTTACACAAAGACGGAGCTCCAGTCGTTTGCTCTCACGAAATCTGCCCATGTTCGCGGAGCCCTGCTGAGATGCTGGCGAATGGATTTCGCATCCTTGTCAGCGAAATCTAGAACAAAAGATTAGCAATTTAAAGACTACACATTGAAGACCCATACAGCCAAATTCCTCGAAGTACTTCATCATTTCAAGAAATTCCAACGCAATACGTGGTGGAGCTTTGGTTGCGGCCATAAATTCTTCGTCGCTGATCTGCTTGTATACCACTTTCTTCCCCGTAACTTCCACATGATCGTCAAGCAGGTCAGAGGCAAAGACAAGACAGAAACGCACTTTGGCTAAGCTGAGCGGCTATTTCCTTGACAGTAATTCCCTCGGCGGCTGCAAGAACTTCTTGTCCTGGGCCAAATGCAGGAGATTCAATCCCCTCTCGCACAAATAATCCGTAGTCATGCAAGGCATCGATCACATGCAGAACAGTGTCTGGGCCCACAGATAAAGCAAGTGCATAAGAGCCATCCGGTTCCTTGGTCGGAATAAATCCATTAAAGAGCATATGGTTCGTCATATACCACCCTGCATGCACAATGAGGAGGGGGATGCCGGAAAGGCGCGCGTAGGCGGTGATTTCGCCTTTTCCGTCAAAATGGTCGATATGCATGTATTTTCCCTTGGAGACTTCGGCACAAGGCTCCAGTGCGGACCAGACGAGTAGCTTGACATCTGCGGCCTTCGCAGCGTCGACCATCATCTTTCCTTCCGCCGCTTCCTAATTTTTTTCAAAAACCATCCTACATCTGGAATACAGGGCTCACCCTGTTTTTGTCGAGATGTTCCCAAAAATTGGTGACCATCTGTGTTGCGAGTTTACACTGTAACAGCTTGACAGATGGAAAATCTCACAAACACGATATCGGCCTCTGCAAAAGCCGCTCGAACTGCATTCGCATTCTCGACGGTGAGGGACAGATTCATCATCTCCACTCCCTGGCTAGAGAGCTTCTGCGCTGCAGGTTTCGTTACATCGCGTGTGATACCGCGGATGCGGTAAGGTCTGTCAGAGTCTGCGAGCGCCTGTATAACGCTTCCACCCTGGTTCCCGGTGGATCCTACGACAACAACGAGAGGTGCAGCTAAGCTGGAAGAGATGGGCATGGTATGACAGACAACCGACGGGTGCTATACCGGGCTTAAATACATGAACCTGAACTTCGTGGTGACGACAGCATGCGAAATTTGCAGGGCATGACCAAGCGTCCAATGACAAAGCCTTCTTCGGACATGGTAGCCACCAATCAACGGCTCCCGCAGAGACATATGTTGCGCCGACGCAGCGCCGTTGAAAAGGCTTCACCCAAATTTGGTTGGATAGTACTAAGCACTCCGTCAGACCACGTGAATCGTCTGCCGCGTATTTTCAGGTGAACATACTGGTCCGCAACTTGACCTCTGTACGGACAAGGACCTGTTTTCTGGTTGGAAATTCAAGAATCTTCAGACAAGTTTCAAAAAAATTGGATTGCCGGACGGGACCTTCACGAGCCTACCTTGGACTCCTTACGCAGTCAGTCTAGGCGTTTGCAGATTTTACGAGATCGTGAGGCAACCAATCAACCAAGGGCACCACGGACAGAGTGAGAGTTGGACTTGAACGCCGGGTTCTCCCAATGCGGATAACCTAATGAGCCTTCTCCTAATGCGGATAACCAAAAGTGTTCACTGGGGAAAGCAAGTGGAAAGCGACTGGAAAGCGGCTAGAAAGACACGAACAAAAACTCGCGTTTCAATGTCCTGCAATGTTTGCTTTTTCAATATTATTACATGGGTAATATATTATATAATTCTGCCAGGAAAGGATGCAATCTGTTGTAGTCCGTTGCACAGATTTTCAGCGTTTCCCAAGATCCCAATACCCTGATGCGCGGTCGATTAAATGGTTTACACTCTCCTCGTATCTCTGAGCACTCAACTCCGGCGGCTGATCCGGGAAACGCAAGCCGGATTGCAAAGAAATTTCTTGCTGCTCAAAAGATCAGGGGTATTCAAAACGGACGTGGATAGGTTGGACGTGTGGACTCACCTCAAGCCATAAGCCCGTAACGCGCAGACCTTCCAAAATCCGTCGCACCTCCTGCAAGTGATCCCACCGGGGGATGTCCGCATATAACTGCGCCACTTGCGCCGCGGCAGCCATGAGCGTCCGCAGGGCGCGGGCGTCGGGGTCCCCGACTGGTAGCCGCGCGGCCCACTGGTGCACAAGGCCTTTGGCCTCAATGGTCGCGCGGAGCACAGCTGTGTGGTGCAAGAGGTCCGCGGAGAAGCGCAGCGTTGCGTCGTGCAACCGGACCAACGCCTCTTCGAACGCGTCGACTTCGGCGAGGTAGTGTCCGACGTTCCGCGAGAGGCGCTGGGCGAACGCGCGGGAGTTGCGGGCGAGAGCTGTATAGTGTGCCCGCGTCGGCGTACTGAAGACACGTGCGACGTCCTCCTGTAAGTTACGGAACTAAAGTGTGGTCAGGCTGCATTTATTTTTTGGTACGGTTCGCCCACCTGTTTTATTTGAAACAGCAGGTCGTGCGAGCCGGTGACACGCAAGGTAGCCAGCCTATCTTCGTGCGAGCCGAATCGAAAGGCAATGTCGGACATCACGTCTCGCAAATGTCCGCTTTGGGGCATGAGCAAAGCTGTTCCATGCGGGAGGTTCCGTGCCCGGAGAAAGACATTCTGCTGAATATGGGAGTGGTTCTGCAGAGAAGAGTTGTTTGCGAGAGGAAGAATATAGGCAGCTAGCAAGTTAATTCGCGACGCGCAGTCTTCCAAACGGTCCACGATATTTGCTGCCTGCGAGGGAAAGCCAGAATCGGACCCGTTGTGATAGATGACGACGTATATAATGAATGTGAGGAGAGTAAGGGAACAGATCTGCAAGATACAAGCATAGGTAAGAAGTGCACACCAGGTGCGCTTCATCTGTGGAGGGGCAACACCACGCAGGATTGGGAGTTGGGGTTTGACGTCTGGTTGCATGTGGGTTATTGAGAGCTGGAAAGTGGTGAAGTAGACTTATAAATGTAATCGAGACAAAGAAGGACTCGGACAATGATAATCGGCATACAAAGAAAAAAAAAGAGACAATCCCACAACGGTCAAGGGCTTGAATTTTTCACGACTATTTCACAAAGGAAATCTGGGGAAAGGCACGATGACTCGGATGAGGTCCGTGAATACTCCATAGATACACTGGGGTCATTGGCAGTAGCGTATTTGCGGTTGTATGGCAGGAGCCTCGGCCCGTTTCGGCTCAGCATCCATTCTGCTTCGTTCACGGATGGCCTGCACAGAATGCCACCCTACGATAGGAAGATGACGTGATATGCGGCGCATCAATGACCAGGACGCAGACAAATGCACCCATGCGCGAACGCAGCGCGATAACAAAATTACCAGGGGAAGCTAATGGTTGTGGCCGATCCGGTATTCATGTTGTCGCTGGGGGAAATCCCTCTCTTATCTAGTCGTCGGTAATAATTCCTCGAATATCGTCGCGTCAGCAGCCAAGAATCGAGGGTACTCCTCCTGAAAACGATGGGCATGAGAACGATGACGCAAAGCCGATAAATTCGATGTACCTCGAGCACCGATGGGCACGCATCTGCCAATGTACGACACACATTTTTGAGTTCCCGTTTCAAGTCATCAGGAGCTAGTTTTTGAATAAGATGCGAGTTGTTATTATGGTCTGCTGGAGGCTCACCGGGGTCCAGTGAATCTACGGTGCCCACCCAACAGCGGGCAACGCCGTTAAGTATAGTTCCTTTCCAATACAGCATTCGCTCGGGACAGGCGTTTATCAAGGCAGACAAAGCACGTAGGGATGAAATTTGTAACGCGATGGACGTGTTTTCGTATTCACGGGGAGCGAGAGGATGCACGAGTTGGGCGACGAGTACCTGAATATATGTAAATTACGAATCAATTTAGCGGAAATGGCTATACCTTCATATATCGAGCACATCCCACCCCGAGAATCTCAAGAACAGGAGGAAGCGCGTCAATGGACGCCAACAGGGCCGGCAGCCTATCACTGGCATACGGCCAGATACTCCCAATGATACCATCGCCAAGAAGACCGCAAAGCTGGTCGAAACGCTCCACCGACCCCACAGAAGTCGTGAGTTGAATTAATGTCAGCGACACAGAGATGGCGGTAGGCAAAAGCCGGGGAGTCTCGGGACTCTGAAGTTGCGTGAGGGACCGACTTAGTGACTGCAACAGCACCGTCAGCGGATGGATGCGTGATGAAATTGTCAATAGTGCGTACAGCGAGCAGGAGAGAATCAACGCCAGTGCGCTTCAGAACGGAGCTCGGGACGCGTTCTAGCATAGCAGACGTGATTCCCGTACCCATTAGCTTGTATCGAGCCTCGTAATCGTCCAGCAGGGTCATAAGCGGAGGAATAACCAGATGCCAAAGGTCTTCGTATGCATCGCTCTATTCGGATTCAGCTTGTAGCACCGACATGGAGGAGGAAATTACTGGAATATTCTGAACACACCACAGCACGATATTCGACGCGCCAGGATAGTCCTTCCACGTCTGGCTGTCGTAAAAGTCCTGCGAGGCCATTGGACCACCAGCAGGCCGTGCCAGTTTGCGTCCAGTCTCGAGGTTTATCGACGGATGTGGGTTGGATCGAAACAGCGGTTTCACGTTGTGCTGAAGTATCTGCACGACAAGAGGCAACGGGGGCTCCGAAAATTCCTGTAAAATATCTGACGCGGTGTTCAAACGGCATAAACTTTGAATGAAGAAAGAACGTACCGCGAGAAAGGACCCGGGATTCCGAGGTGACCCACGTAGCATCGGCGTCAAATACAGAGGTCGCAGACACGACATCTGCCTGTTGCTTCAGTGATAAACTGGCACGTTCTTGCTGGATCCGCGTCTGCAGTTCTTGCAGCGTACGGACCGCTTGTTCTTTCCACTGGTCGAGGCGCACAATCACGTCTTTTTCAGGGATATCTGCATACCGATTGAAATCAGGGGGCACCCGGAGCGACCCAAGCGTAGAATCCAAAGTCATTTTGGTTGGGGTCAAGTCGCGTTGACCAAATCAAGGATCGTGTTAGGGTTAGGGTTTGTGAGTGGTTTGCATTTCAAGGGGAAGGAGCTTAAACACGACAGTCGTCTTTGAGATTCGGGCGGCGTCCGGAGGAAAGACAAAGAATTAGATAAATTAATACATTTTCTGAGGCTCTAATGCTCTCAGCTATAAGATCTAGTAATCGTATCCAGGTCGAGACAAGCAATATAGTACAAGGGAGGAAAGATACTACAACCCGCGAGTCGGGAGATTCGAAGCAAGCGGCAAGAGTCCGCTGTAAAGATAAAAATTCAAAATATAGATCTGCGATGAAAATCAGTGGAATACGGTGGAAAAAACGAAGGGAACGCACCATGCATCTTCGTTCGTACATCGCACTCCAAGCAGCACAACTCATAATCTTGAGCGCAAAAAAACCGAAACGGGGTGCGGATTCAGGGTCCGGGAGGCCGTGGAGCTGAGAGGACGAGGGTAAGTGTCACGTCAAAGCTGCAGCAGGACGACACACCAAGGAATGGACAAAAAAAAAAAAAAAAAAGACGCCGTACCAAGTCGACAAACAAGGCAAGGAAGGTGCGACATCGGTGCCGATTCAGAGCTGGAGGATACGTCAGTAAAGGTGGAGAATAATGAATCCAAAGACATACGCAGTTGCGGGGTAGATGACTCTTCTCCCACAACATACGAAGCATGGAAGCGAGCGGCTGGGGTGACGTCAGAAAGGGTCGGAGGAATGGCGAAAGGACGCACCGGCACTATAATTCAAACACAACAACACGCCGCCGGCGGGAACCAGGGAGGACGGGGTCTGCAAGGCCTGGTCAGTGTAAGCGATATGACAAGGAAGACGGAGACACACATATGAGTGCTGGTTAGGCGCGGAAGTCCTGGTGCTCGAACAACGTTGAAGGCCTGGAGAAAAATAAGCGAGTGAAGAGTCGACAAGGGAGGAGACATACCGACCATGGGTATATGGAAAGGACGGCGGCGAGCAAGGGCGGGGGTATATGGGTATAGTAAATGAAAAAGGGGTATAAGCTCGTGCGAGCGGGTGAAAAAGAGAAGGGGGTACATCAGCTAGAATATGAGATACGTAAAAGAAAGGGTATACAGAGAGAGCAAAGGGTATATGAGGAGAAAGGATGCGATGGGTATATCAGACGCAATCAAAGAATATAAAAGAAGAGAAGAGCAACGAAGGTGAGACGGTCATACTGAAGCTTGCACCACGCTCTGAACTGCTTGGACCAGTTCCAGGGCTAACGGGGGAATCAGAAGATAGAAGAAATCAACAAAAAGAACGCACCCAGCCCCAGGAAAAGCAGGCGTAAATGAAGAGCGAGACGCCGACGACCACCTATGACGGGCGTTATCAGAACAAGGTGGAAGGTGAGAAAAGGAAACGCACTATGTTTGCCACCGGATGTAAGTCTTCCACTTGCGTCGACAGAATTCCACAGGCCTGGGAGAATGTGCCTGCGGGATAGTGCTTGATATAGTTGAGGAGTAGTTCAAAAAGTGAATCGAGAACAATTTCCACGCCGCGGGATCCGTACCGCAGCATCGAGAACCACACGATGCAAAGCGATATCGTCCCAGAAACGATGACGCGGATGGGGCATTGACACAACCAAAGAACCATTAGGAAGCAAAACCCGACGGTACGCAGACTGACGTGGAGAAATGCCGCCGAGAGACAAATGTGGACGGCCACGCGGCAGATGTTCGCCATCTGGAGTATAAACGCGTTCCCGGAGAGGGTGTCGTAAATGACCTGGAATATTGGGTGAAGGCAAACCAGAGGGAGCGCCCCAGTCACGGCCCACTCCAAATACCCCGCGACGCAAAAAGCGAGCCTGGACAGGATCGGCGCGTTGAGGGGGAGGTCGATGTTAGACGCCGTTGCCGATAGAGTTGCGGGGTAAGGACCGTCCAAGGGATACTCACCAGTCTTGAACCACTGGACAAGGCCAGTGACGCAGACCCGGAAGTACTGCGTATTGACGACGCACACAAAGAGCTTGAATTGGTAGGCGGAGACCCTTCCACCGGACAGAAGGTCAACGACCATCGTGGCTATCGAAGTCTTCCAACTCGACTTGTAGAGCAGCCGGAGGGTCGAAAAGACAAATCGAACAGCAGCTAGCAGTAGCTGAAGTATCCATTGCAGCAGCCGAAGGAACCAGTTGCGGCGTCTGCGGGGTGCTTCGCCTTCCGTGCCGGGTGGGGGAGGTGGAGGGGGGCCTTCGCTGCCGGAGGTCTTACCATTGGTGTCCGCGTCGGTCTCGTCGTTCTGGCCGGGGGAGTCTGCATCTTGGGATCCATCGCCACGGGTGCCGTCATCGGGCTCAGGGGGGTCATCGTCAGATATATTGCGTCCGTCGATGGAACCGTGGCCGGAAGGCGCCGACGTGTTGTAAAAAAAGCCTTTGATGCTTAAGACCGCTATGAGGAGACCGAACGCGGCGAAAGTGTACGTTAACGAGACGAGAAGAGGAATTGACGCGTCGATAGGTTGCAGGACGGTCTTGGTTGCGTCTGGGACGCGAAACCCGCTAGATCTTGACGACACGAAGATGTCTGGCGCCTTGGGTCGGGTGCTTGCGACAAAGGACGCGACTTGCAGCCCAGCGACGATGCAGCCGACGACAGGGTGAAAGATGGCTTTGGTAGAGACGGAGAGAGGCGAAGGAGGCGAAGGAGGCGAATGAAGACATGTTCGGATGTCGAGATGGAAGTAGACGCTCAAGAAGTCTGGGTCATGTGATGTCACGCTCGGCGCTTAAATACTGTGATGGTGTGACGTGTCACACAATTCCTCAACTTTGAACTCGACTCCACAATTCGGTCATTCGAGCATCATCGATACTTATGTCGACTTTCGCCCTCCGAAATGATGTAGTAATTTTCGTCAAGTTCAGGCCGTTTTTTTCACTCCTCCCGAATTTCTTTTGGACATTTTCCTTTGAACTCGCGTCCCCCGGACTCCTCGACGCGTTTATAGTGAATACGAACGTCTGGTATTCACACATGCTCGAAATCCACGGTTTATCACCCAAAACGACGCGTTTCAAACGCGGAATTTCGCCGTTCCAGTCGTTGGAATTTAGTTTTCAATATTTCGACTGCTTCACTAGTGCTTCAAAAGCTTTGCTGCTCGCCTTTATTTCGCTTCGACATCGTTCACGCATTTAAACTGAATATTGACATAGAATTCAGTGCATATCAGGCTAAACGACGTGTCTCAGGCGCGCAAACTCGCGAAAATTAGTCAACGCCCCCCAAGTTCTTTTTTTCCCCCAGTGTCTTTGTATTCGGAGCCAGCATTTCCCAACGCGCCTTGCCCCTTAGTAAATCTTCGAGAGCTGTCCGTGGATGCTTGCTATCGTTCTTTTTTTATTGGTGTTTACAACTCGGAGCGGTACCCGCGACCGCAATTGCAAACAGATTTTACTAGTACGGCACGGTTCCATTCCGTCTTTTGTCCACGCTAGCGCAGGTGCATAGTCGACCCTCTTGCCTCAGAATCTAGGCCTAGCGCAAAAAGACTCCGTATCTTGCTCGCCTCGCACTGCTCTTTTTGTCTTTTTCTAAATAAAAAAACAGAAGCCGACGTTTCCGAACGAACCGCGCTCTTCTAAATTATCCACGATATGATGCGCCGCCCCATAAACCATAAACGAATGTTCCGCCAGTATGCATGTCCGACGTCCAAAACTCCACCGCAGCGCTCTCCATTTTCTCCTGCGCGAATTCGCGCAATTCAGACCGTCGTCGGTGGGCCCACCTCACATTCAAGTTCATCGTCTCAATTCAATTTCAATTCAATCCAGTACTACGTAGTCTCGGTTTCGTTTATCCCAGCAATCTTTACAACAACAGAGCTCTATGTATACGTAGCCCGCCATTCAAGCGTAGCCCATCAGTCAAGTACAGTACGAGTAGCAAGTAACAACTAAGTAAGAAGTAAGAAGCAATATCATGGATGTGCCCGCCGCTCTTTGCCATCAACAGACAACAGCGCCGACAATGACCCCGTCGAATAACCGAGGCGAGGAAAGACGGAAGACGGAAGACGGAAGACTAACACACTCCCGGCCTCACCGGACTCGCCCCGCGGCTTCCTATCCTCGACTGGATCCTGCTCCCCGCGCGACTGCCTATCCGCGACTCGTCGTAGTCGGAGCCCTCGGCGCGCAGCTCGGAGTGGCCCTGCGAGGTTTCAGTAACGTGAATGAATATCGGAGGAGGGGAAGAAGAAGAAAAAAGATGAAATAAGAAGAAGAGACGCACCATCTTCGTGAGCTTGTCGTCAAACGCGCGCTGCCGGTACCCACTAACGATACGCTCGAGGAGCTCCGAGGTCGAGACGCCGGGCGTCCGCCGTGTGGGGATGAATTTGCCTGTACGCCATGAGCATATGGACGTATAAATGGAAATGAGAGAGGCGCACCCAGCCCCTTGACAAACGCATACACGTCCTCATGGCCGGACGAGACGTACGGGTCCTCGTCATGCGCGACGTAGTCGATCTGGTAGCGGTCAATGAAGGCCTGGTCGATGACCCAGGGCGCGTCGGCGACGATCTCGTCGACCCAGCGGCAGTGGCGCGCGGCTTCCAGTCTATCGGGTGTCAGATTTGATTTCATTGAGTGAAGAGGGCACACGCACCGCTCGGCATGGGTCATGATGCCGCGGGCCTTGTTGGCGCGGACCTGCTCGTCCGAGTTGACGCCGACAAGGAGGTAGACGGAGGGGAAGGCGAGCTTGGCCTGGCGCAGCTGCAGCGCGTGTCTGCGCGACTGTCAAATGGAGTTAATAGCTAAGAGTTTAGCGGCAGACGCACCCGAAATGGAAGAGGTCGTAGACGCCTGTGTGACGTCAGTCAGCCAAGAGCATGAAAAGTAATAGAAGGGGCCCACCATCGGCATAGACGCGCACAGGGCGGTCGGTCGGCGGGGGATTAATCTTGTACTTGCGCCAGTCCTCGCCGTCGATAGCCTTTTGCACAAACGCCTGGATGTCGGCGGGGGTGAGCGCGGCGGGGTCGAACGCGGCCGTGGACACGGCAGCTGGCGCGGGCTCCTGCGTCGTCATGAGCGGCGCGGGAGAGAGGAAGACCGGATGGCCTGCTGCGTCCTTATCTTTTTCCTTTTTCGCAGATGTGCTGCGGGGGATGGGAATGTCGGTGGGGGTGGATACGGGCGGGGAGGAGGGCAGCTCAGCGTTGAATGTGGAGGTAGAGGACGCGTGGTGGTGGTGGGTGAGACGGGCGGCGGGAGAAGGCTCAGGGCCAGCAGTTGCGCTGGATTCGATGTCGCCGTCGTAAGTTGGGGAATCGACGCCATCGGAGTCTGAGAGAAGACTGGAAGCGAGCTGGTGGCGTGCAGCAGAGCGTGTGGATTGCTTGGGATGAGAACGCGGGCGAGTCTCGGGGAATAGATGGCAGGACTCCGGTTTTGGAGTGAGCATCGTCAGACAAGGGATCGTTGTCTTCTTCAGATGCATCGTATGCAGGCGAGTCGATTATCTTTGGGTGCTTGCCAAACGTCCGTTTGGCCTTGTGCACGCTGGGCACATCGACGTCCATTGCAGAAGAGTTCATGCTCATCACTGTCACACAAGGTCACACACGCGATTTCCCATTTTGGGAAGCAGGCGTAGCGTTGTTTGCTTGTGTTTCTGGCGCGTCTTCGTAACTCAACTTGCCTTACTTACTGCCTTTCCAAGATCTCTACTACTTCGAAGCATGAGGTGACTCCATTGCCATCGTCTTGCGTGGCTGACATCCACACTTCTAGCTCTCTAGTCCTACCCCCGTTGTCCACCCCGACCCTACTGTCGTTACAGGGGGTCCTCGATAGGGTGGGCTCGCATTCTGGCGTCGACAACAGCCTCAAGCCCGCAAGATCCGCACCCTCGTCATTAGTGTCAAGTCTTCGCGTGTTCTTCACTCGCACCCGGTCTCCGCGCCCTCCGTCCTCCAGCCCGATCAGCTCGCGTTCGCCAAGTGCAGCTCCTCTCCCGGACTCCGCCGCCCACTCGACCAGCGACATTCCCGGCTCCAAGGTCGGCGGGCCTGCGAAGAAGGACGTCAAGAAGTGTTTGGTTTTTTCGGATTCTGTGGTCTAGGTTGTTCCCAAAGCACACGCCAGCAGGCTCCGGTGGTGAGAAAACCGACAGCCGCAAGTCCACCAACGCTCCTTCCAAGCCCAACCGATCCTCAAAGACAAACGGCGCACCGCCATCTTCCCCCCCAAGACTAGGCTCCGCGCTCGCGGCGTGCGTGACGGACTGGTTCCGACGTTGATTCTGGTCCAAGGTCAAGTGCGGTGCGCTGAAGGGGCTTGATCTTACGATCTGCTGAGGGTCTTCAATGGCTTTCTCAAGGGTTTTATTCTGGGTTTACCTGCTTGACGTTATACCATCAATCTTTCTATTTTTTCTCTACCCATGGCCCCTGCCAACATCCTCCTCTAATATGCCCTTCGTTTTTGCTATATCTGGTCTAATCCTGTGTTCCTTCGGGCGACAGGATATTTCATTTTCTCCTCCGTGACACCTCCCTCCCTCTCGGTCTTATTTATCTAATATTAATATCCATCTTATTCGACCCTCGTCCGGCGACACCGCTAATAACGTCTCTTTCTCGTTCCGCCTCGCGACACCCACCCACCAACTCTTCCTTGATCCGCAGCGACACCTCCCTCCCTCGTCCGCAGCGACACCTCCCTCCTCCCTCTCCCGGTTTCATTTCGTTCGCGACAACTCCCTCATGGAGTACAACCACCTCCTCGCGGAGCACGACACCCTTCGGTAGCCCTTGGATACGACCACACAGCCACACCACCTGAGCTGGCTTTCGGTATACCCACAACAACACTCGCATCTAGGTGAAGCTTTTCGGGGAGGGCGCGGGGACGCAGGGGCGGGCGTTAGGTGCAGTTGGGTATGGGACGTAGGCCACGGTGGCCAAGGTACATTGGAAAATCAACAAAATTGTTCGTATAGTAGAAAATCACCAAAATTGTGGCGGTACAAGTTTCTGTTCATTGATGCGTTGTCTTCCCCCGTGACATCCATGCCTTCCGCGGGACATACATTGCGCGTTATAAATAATGTAATTGAATAGCGCTACAAATAGTACGCGGAAACCGAAGCGTCCATAATAGACCTTATTAGCACTTTTCGTTGAGACGTTTTTAAATTCTCTGATTGGTCGAGAATTGTGGAGCAGCCAATCACAGAATTTAAAAACTCTTCGCTTAAAAGTGCTAATAAGCTCTAATAGTCCGTATTAACTATGAGAATTTGTAAAGAACATCGGTTAATAATGAGGCTGCTGTTGGTAATCGTAACGTCCACCCGCAGGCTGCTGCTGGTCGTAATGTCCCCCAGCAGGTGCATCGCTATAATAATGCGCTGGCGGATGCGCCGACACGGACGTCATCGCATCATGATATGGATCAAAGCTCTGGTTACTCGAGTTCCACGCATCTGCCTCAGGCTTGGCCCAAGGCCTCTCGTCCTGGTGCTCATTCAAAAAGACCTGCGAGTCGTTCACCGAGGCGACCTTCTGGTAAGGCACCACGGGCGCGGCGGCCTGGGCGGCCTTTGAGGCGGCTATCCCAGCCCGAATGCGCGCACGCCGGCGACGGGAGAGGCAGATACCGACTCCAAGCGCGAGCAGGGCGACGATAGCGACTCCGCCCGCGATCCCAGCAATGAGGGCGACGTGAGATGTGCTGCCGCTCTTGTTGCCACTCGATGAAGGGCTGTCGCCGTTCGACGATGAGCCTGCAGAGCCGTTGGCGTCGGATTGTAGAACATTGTCGGGGAGCACGGTGTCGTCTGCGGTTCGTTGAGCTTCAATCGCCCCGCTGCCGATTACGACGTATGTGCCGTTGCTGGGGATGCCGTTTACGACGACGAATAGGAGAGCAGGCCCTGGTTGAAAGAGATTTGGGTTCGGGTGCATCTGTGCGCTGTCGTCGAAGAGTGGAAAAAGTCAATAGCGCGGAGAGTGAGTTTCAGACGACGCACACATGGAGCACAATAGAGCCGTCCTTGTTGACTGTAAAACTGTTACGCAGCTGAAAAAAAAATCTGAGCCTCAGATTCTTGTACAGCGACCATTTCGTACGAACCTGCATGTATCGCTGGCCCATGTTCATTGCGTGCGTGGTCCACCCACCGCGGACGACCGAAACGATGGTACTGTTCGCAGCGGCATTGCCAGACCCGGAGTACGAGCTCGCGGGGATAGTAATGTCGAATGGATCCCCGCCATAGGTGAGTTTCGAGGGAACTCCTGATGGAACTGGACGTGTGCTGGCAGAGAAATACGAGGGATAGAACTTCTCGGCGGTATATTGGGTGGGAAATGGGACACTGTCGCTGATGTTAACGTCGAGATTGGGGTTAGAACCGGCGATGAGTACGGAAGCATCAGGCAGCAAGATGGCCGAGGAATGGTACAGACGGGCGATCTTCGAACTCGTGAAGCCAGCACTGGACCAACGGCTGCCTGCAGGGGCTCCGGGGTCGTATAATGCGGGCGTGCCAACAGGGCCAGACGCAAATGACTGTCCGAACGGCATCTGATCTTCAGGCGTTATGGTATTATTGCGGCCAAAACCTGCCGTTCCGTTTAGACCACCATTAACGACGAGGAGCTTTCCGTCTGGGAGTATGATAAACTGCCCCATGGTACGACCCTGCGGGAGATCATCGTCCTGGATATACCGGGGCGGAGAGCCGTCGGCAGGCTCAGGAGTGATGCGTTGACAGTCCTTTGACGCGGGATAATCCCAGGTATTGATAAACGGAGACGCGAAATTGCCCCAAGCCGCGTCAGGCATGTCGGAACCGCCGCAGAAAATAATTGTCTGCGAGTAGTTGTTGGCCGGCGTCATAGGAAGCATAGCTGTCGCGCCACTGGCCGGGTACACCCGAACGACGTTATTAGGCATATCAGGGAGATCAGTCTCAGTATTGTCCTCGTAGTTCCAAATCGCTGGAGCACAAATGTGAGTCTGAAAGTCAGGGGAATTGGAATGGCTGCGTACTGGTAGAAAGATTGGCTTGCATAAACATTTTGCCCGAACTATCCCGTTGAGAAAAGATAGAGCAGTTGCAAAGTTGACTAAACATACCTCATGAGCCAGGTAAGCGGGTAAGCATTCAATCCTGACGTCTTCACTAGAAAATTCAAAGGCTGAGGTGTCTGACCATTCGTAGGGTGGAACTCGTATGTCAGTTCCGCGCCGTCGTTAGGGTTGTTATTAGGAACGTTCCGTAAAATGTACCCTCCGTTCTGAAAACCCCCGATCAGTACGATCGTTCCATTTCCGAGAGCCTCAGCAGCGGAATACCACCGTCGTCTCTGCATAGCAAGAGTAGAAGAGTCGTCGAACCACTGACACTGTGGAGAGGAGAAGTCGTCGGAGGAGGTGCAAGGATTGAGGACACGTATGGCTCGGCCACCGTCGAAGTCTTTATATGTAGTGTCCCAGGTGGCGAAAAAATCGCCTGGGTTCACTTCAGAACCTTCGCCGTTTGGACCTGCGGCTCCGTTGCCACCAAACGTCACAAAGGACCTTTGGTCACAAAATTCAAATTAAGGCATATACCCTGGACGCGTTACGACCTACCCATTTGGAGTATGATATCCTACCTTGCGGATAAGTATTTATAAATGCTGAGAAAACAGTCGCCTAACACACCAGAACTGCAGAATGTGTTGGACGCGATGTCCATAGCAGTCGTTTCGTGTGTATCTATATCCCTGTTTCGCTCTGGTTGGGTTCAAATCAAGCGTAACAAAACTTGGTCTGTACCATACTGAGCCCCATGCAGGATGCCCCGCAATTTGTGCGTCGTTGGCCTTGACGAGTTCTATTAAAGTTTCGTTACGTTGAGATGGAAAATACCTCGGCCTTGTCTATAATATACACTTTGTGGTCATTGCCTACATAACAAGTCAAGGATGTCTGAGCGTCTTCTGTAGAAAAACTATACCTAGAAACATCTAGGAATTTTCCCTATGACGGACCATCGTGCAACAAGTGAAAATGCTTACCATCATTGCACTCACTAGAGTGTTCCCAACCTCCTCAAATGACCCAGCGGTGGCAGCCAGAGCCACAGGAACCAGAAGTAACAGAACCAGAAAGAAATCTCTCATTGGGATGTGAAAAGTAGTGACCGTGAAAAAGAAACAGTGAACGGTTTTGAATGGCCGTGTCGCCGGACAGCCACTGGCGACTGCCGCCGCGGCTGTGGATCAGAATCTCCCGTCGACACGACGCTTCGCCTGCCTGGCAACAAGATCTCGACTCTCGAGGATGTAAACGGCAGCGCGGTATTTGAACCATCGAGGACCTCTAGTACCTTTCTGCGCCTTTGCAGCTCTAATGCCGGTCAAAAATAAATTGAACGTTCTAACTCCGACGTCAACAAGAGTTCATCAGTGACTTGACAGATTACTCGTTCCCCTTTTGGCTCTTTTCTGCTTGTAGCAGCTTGTTGACAAGCTCCCAAGCCCAGCAAGCAACACAAGGAGAACAAAAAAAATGAACTACAATATTATTTACAATTCATGTAAAAATTCGTGGGTATGATGATCTACGAAACGATTTACAAAGAAAGACCGGAACGCGTCCAATGAATATGAAAAGTGAAAGTCGTGTGGCAGGAAAGCAGAGCCGTGTACAGGGAGCAGGTGGGCACCGCGGGCAATACAGTCAAGATGAATGACTGCAAGACTTTTGCGGCCATTCCGCTCGAGTTCGGGGCGTACGACCCACATGCCCGTGTCCTCGTCAGGCCCGTTACCAACTGGACTATGCCAGTGCACCAGGGCGCAGGGGTAGTAGCTGTCCCGGTGCGTGACTGAGAAAAAAAGGAGGACCCGCCCGACCACCATTCCCTGCATCCCTTGGAGATCGGAATCTGTCACGACAAAGACAGTGTCGTACCGGGGATATTGTTGGTGCCAATTGGGGTTAGCGCGAATGCGCTCTCGGTACATTCCACCAGCCCCGCACAGATCGCTCGGGGCGTAGAACCGCGCGACCGCGGAAAGGAAGGAGTCGATTCGGCCATTGAAAGAGGGGCAAGAATCGAGAGGGATCTGGGAGGATGGGATGGGGGAATTGGGATTGATTTGATCAAATAGGAAACGGCGTATGAGTTCGAGCAGTCGCGGCTGGTGAATATGAGCCGCGAGCTGAGTTACGTCCTTAGGGAAAGAGCGTGCTAAACAAATATAAGCCACCAAATAATAATATGCAGGGGAGAGTTGCTTACCGGGAGTGCGAGCTAATTCAATAGACGACATTGATTTTGGGCCGGGCGAATCGCCGCCGTCATCGTCTTCCTCATCATCCTCGGGTGGGGCCGGGGGTTCGGGTAACTCTCCCCGCAGCATCCGTAGTGCGTAAGAAGCTGTAGAACCCTGCAGCATACCCTGGCCAGAGAAGATGCTTCGGAGGGAAGCTAGACGGTCCAGACGCGTGAGGGTGCGCAGCATCTGGATCAAGGCTTTGTAACGGCTTGAGCGCCGCCACGGTTCCTTAACGGCCTTGATGTGCTTCGACTCCGTTATTGAGGAGCAAAGGCCATTCGGGGATCCAAAAAGGATTATTGAAGGGCGATAATGGACCATTGAATGTTGCCGCGGAAGAGATATCGATACACGGACCCCGGTGGCGATGAAAACATCGCGGAGGGTGTGGAAGCGGTCCAGAGCGACATCAAGTTCATCCAGTGTATCGCTGGTAAGCGCATTGCGCCGTGCTAAGTAACAGAAGTCGAGGAAAGCAGAGATGCATTGGACCATCTCAGAAGGGACATGACCAGCGATGGCCGAGAGGTAGACCTGCGAAGAGAGGTCAAGGACTTGTATGATGGAGAGAAAAGATGGCACGTACCTTCATCAACGCCTTGGAGTCGTCACCAGTCCATTGGTGAAAGTCGCGGCCGTCGGGAAACCGCCGGAGACCCGGAAATGATGGGACTGCGGAAATCCGATGGTCGATGTCCGCAATGATCTCGAGCGCGCGTGCTTCGCCATATGTCTCGTGGAGATATTGCATAACCCACTCAACGAGATGGTCTTTAAACGTCCCTTTGATAATTTGGTGGAGCAAGTCCGGGGATAACAACTCATAAATCTCCGCCCGCGGAAAGTCATGTGTGAAAGGCTGAAGCCAGATTTGAGTCATCGTTCAGCAGCCATTTGAATAAAAACACACCACAATGTCGTGACGAATACCAAAGTCATCCCACAGCGTACCGGGATCAAAGCAGGTTATCAAGAAGTCGGTCTTGCGGTGGCTGCGCATGCGAGCACCAGGGGCGTCGAGATCGTTGGGTGGAGCATCGCATCTAGAGGGCATAAGTTAGAGTGATACACAAAGGGATTCGGAAAGTACTCACTTTGGACACCAACCCTGTACTACGCAGGCAAGCCAGACTTGTTCTGGATAGTCAGCGATGTAGGGGCCAAGACCATAAATAGCACGGCGGAAATGGCCGTCGGGACACCGGACGACTTCAGCGGTCGTCATCCCGGCCTTGAGCGGCTCAAAGATTCGGGCGAGACAAGCATGATACATTTGTCGCACAAACTTCTGGAAGGTGACCGTCTTTTGTTGCCGTTTTGTTGCTGTAGAAAAAATAATTCAGGATGCTTGAGAGAGGTTGCAACTTACTTTTGGGTATGGGGAGAAATGCGACCGGTAGTACACCGTTCCCATGCGCCCGACGAGCGATTCCAGTGAGATTGCCTGGCGAACTGTACACCGGGTGGTATTCTTGATGGCCCGTGCCAACTGAGACGGTTGTCTTGTCGCTGCCAGCAACGACAGGGACAAACATGGTGCCGTGGGCAGAGGGATCTTGAGCAATGGTATCCTGGTTTGAGTTAGAAGAGATACAGCTAGAAAATGGGTGACGTACAGCTTGTTTCCATGCCCATTCACCCGACATGAGGTTGGACCAAACCCGCTTTCCCTCTCCATTAAATTGTCGATACGGCGAATAATTGAATTTGTCTTTGAAGTCAGCGGTTGCGAGTTGGTTGTGGAGTACCGTCCGCACGTTCCGCGTGCAAAGCTCGTATGTCTCCGTCATCCACTTGGGAGGAGTTCCAGCGGGTATGGGCCCTTGATAACGAATTTTGTGAACCTTCCATGGCGCATCACCGTGCTGAATAGAGTCGATCGTTGCATAGAGCTGCCCCGCGTTCTTCCAGGGAGTATCGCCGCCGTATTTGAGGACCTGCGCTGCCCAAAGATCAAGTGCAGTGTTGATGGCACCTGCAGAGCTCTGGGCCTCCACAAAATGGAAGTGCGCAAAATCGAATTCCGTGCGTGATTCAAAAGGCTCCCAAGAGTTCGGAGCTTGACCATCCAGGGGGCTAATGGTGGTGGCGGTGAGTAAGGGGGGAGGTAGCCGCCGGCAGCATCGCATGGCCGTGCTGCAATTGGTCAGAGAGGTAGGTATATTATTGACGAAGCACACACCAGTTAATTTGGGATGTAAGTCGGTATGGTGCCTGTGTTCATCTTCATCCTCCGATGCAGGAGTAAATTGACGATGCCGAATGTTATAATGGCGTGTAAGTCCGCCACTGCTGCTGCATCTCTTGGGGCACAGAGGGCAGTTGTAACTCTGCGGAAGTCCGCCGAATGGAAGGTTCATGGTCTAATGCGGACTTGGTTGGTTGAAGAAATCAGCGAAAGCTAGAACAAACTACACAGTACCTTCGCCGGAAAAGCGTGATCTCCAAAAACATCCAACACTTTCTTGAGTCCAGTCCCATTTATACTCGCGATGCCTCCTCGACAGACAGCTCCCAAAAAAAGTTCCAAAGCCCCACGCAAGGCAACAAGTTCTAAAAAGAGCGCAGCCGTACGTCGTTTGTGTCTGTTCTCAATATTTCTTCAATAAAAAAATATTAAAGGAGGAGGAGCACGCACCTGACAGTTCACCCTTGCCGCCTCTGCCCCCTAGCGATGATGAGGTTGCTTTGTTGCCCATCCAGTCGCCCATTCCGGACAAGAAGAAGCGTAAGGCTCCTGCACATCGTTCCCCACTCCCCGCCCGCGCCAAGCGTGTTAAACAGCCCGGAAAGCCGGACCAGCCTCGTGCCAAGCGTACACACGAGCAAGTCGAGGCTGACAACAAGGAAATTGCTGCGCTCAAGGCAGATATTGCACAGCTGCATGAAGAGCGTCTGGAGGCCTTGGCGAGGATGGAGGTCGCTCAGGATGCCAGTGAGAAGGGTGCAGCGGAGGCCACAGTGATGTTCAAGTCGCGCGGGGGCACGAAGAAGGACAAGCCCGTTGTCGGGGCTACATTTGGACGTCGTGAGCAAGAACAAGAGCTCGATTCGCAGGATAGCGACGGCCCTTTCTTAGAATTTGACGATGACGATTTCAATGCTGTGGCTGAGGCCGACGAGAGAATTCGCAGGGCGTTGAAGGCAGAAAAACTGGCGCGTGCGAAGGAAGCAGACCGGTACAATTTGGACAAGTTACCGCCAATTGCTCCTCTCCCTGCGAAAGTGTCAAAGGTAAGTCAATATTGAATACATTGCAGTGTCTTGCTTACCTGCCTTCAGACCCGCCAGAAGGGCGCTGGTCGAGCAGCGGTCGAGCAAGCAAAGGAGAAGTTGTTGAGTCACAAGCGGTTCTTGAGCGGTGATGAATCGGATTTGGAAGTGTAAGTCACGATCATGTTCGCAGCTTGTCCACCGATCCTCTTTCCCTTCCAGACCCAAGAAGAAACTCAAGGCAGCATTCCCAACTGGTGTAGCCAAAGATTGGCGGAACAAGGTCACTGCCGTCGGCACTACGAAAAAGCAAGGAGCCAAGGCGGCTGGAGACTCCATCGGCGGGCTTGCGGATGACGACCTCGACGATCTGAGGCCTATTGGCTTTGGCCGAAACAAGAGTGTATGTTCCTGTATCTTCTTTGTTGATGCCGCTAATCCAATCTTAGACCATTGAGATCCTGTCCGACAGTGAGGACGAGACACCTACCAAACCTCAACACCGTCCTATCCACGCGCGCAAGGATGTACCTATCAAGAGTGAAGGGAAGCCTCAGTTGAAGCACGCGGCACCTAAAGCCAAGGCTGAAGCTTCGATGGCCGTGGACTCGGAGGTCGCTGGACTCCCGGAATTCGCTCGCGCTGCTTGGTGCACCCAATTATCCCTACCTTTTATCACTACATCGGAACTCGTCCAGTTAGGCTGGGAAATCTGTGAGCTTGGTGAGGAAGTCAAGGTTGTACAGCTGGTTTTCGACATTGTTTTCCCCGGAAACAGCTATAAGGTGAAGAAAGGCTGTCCGATATATGTAACGGTATGTGGTCGTGCTCACCTTCCCAACTTCGAGCTGACTCCCATTGTCTTTAGGCGATGGCTCGGCTCAGCGACAAGCGACACCTAATTGGCAGTCAGACCGTCAAGCTGGTCGATGCCTTCTTTGACACCGTCGAATACATCAACAAACCCAAGAAGATCGCAAAATATGCGAACTGGGCCATCGACGACAACGGGCCGGCTTGGTATGAGCGCCCTACTCCTCGTGGGCTCGTACACGGCGTCCCCGGCTTCATTGTGGGATACTAGTTGCCTCCTTGTCGTCCTACTTTATTGACTGTGTGTGCAGAGCCCACGGGTCTATTCCGCAGCCAATTTTGCATTAGCCCACTCACCGCATTCGTGAAGTCGACGTCAAAGTCCAAAGGAGACTTCGGCAATCGCTTCATTCACGCCGCCGCGATGATCTGTGCGGGGGTATGTACTCTGTCATCTTCTTGTGATCGGCTTTATCTGACGGGTTTATAGCTCGAGCGTGCTTTCAACCAGCACATAACGGGGTCAAGGTCCTCAACGGCCCGTTTTCAAAAGGCAAAGTCGGCGAGTATGTCATAGATTTCACTAAAGCCGCGCGTCGGTTGGAAGCTTGGCGCTGGAACAAGATCATGACAGCCTGTGTCACCCAGATCCAGGAGGAAGACGGGCACTTGATCAGTGCCTCGGCAGCCATGAATGTCGACCGTGGTACCATGGTGCTCGGAAGCAGCCCCGTCAAAGGTTCGGACGAGGACGAGGTGGATTAGTGTGTTGCAGCGCGGTGCTTTTCTTTTATTTTTTCTCCCCTCCTCTTGTTCTCTGACTGCTACGTCTACAAAATGCCTCAGTGTACATCATTTCTGGTGTACGCGCTGGCTCTCTGTCCATTATACTGCCCTACATATATTTGGATATTTTGCTTATTACTTTTGTCCCTTGTGCCCCTTGAATACATTGTCTCCTTGCGGCCTTGTCCGCACTTGACGAACTTGTGGGACTTGCGAAGCGAATCGACACAAAAACTTGTCTAAATTCGGACATGGCTTGTCGCCTTGTCGACTTGGCCACTTATTCGCCTTGTACAAGCACGTACAAGCACTGCCAAGTGATCTGTCAAAATCGCGATGTTCGCCGACAGTGCTGATGGTGAGCACGTTTTTCGGCATTCCAACTGGCAAGCTTTCTGAAGGTAGGAATGTTGGAATTGAAGTAAAGAGCCATGAACACACGACAGCTAGCGTGGCAGAGACAGAAGAGAGGAAATGTTGACGGAATATTCAAACGCCGTGCCGCACTGCCGGCATTTTGTATTTGTCTAGCCAAGCAGAGCCAAGCAGCCAACCGGGAAGTGCCGAACATGGTTGAACTTTACCATCGCCTCTGGGCCGGCCTAACTAAGTGGCTCCTCTGAGCGTAATAACGCCCTTGAAACTGAACCTAATGTTTGATTCCCACCATGATCTACCATGATACGCTCCAGTCCTGTTACACAAATTCCTGAATAACACCTCTCTGGCAACATGTCTCTACCCACTCTCGTTTGGGCTGACCCTTGCCACGTGGAATCCCACACTTGAGCGCTACTCCTGTCGTCCTCCGAGTTCAAAGATGGTGCTGTGCCGGCCCGAGGATTTTCGAATGGACTCAAAATGGACTTGCGCTGGGCGCTCTTTTTCTGATGCGGCGCCGGCGCGGACAATGTCACTGGGCAAGCGAAGACAGTAGTCACGGTGCTCACATGGGGATTTCTGAAGGCGCGCCAGACGCAAGTAAGGATAATGGGCCAATTTATGTCGTTTGTGGCAACCTGCAGCACGCGTCACACTCCCGAAAATTCCGCCCTCGTCTTGAGTCGCTTTGTTCACTCTTTGAGCCAGCTTCATTTATTAAAGAGATGTCTAATCAAACTTGGAGTATGATACTGGGAAATAAGCGAGGATACTCGTCAGATTCCCTGTGGCTGACCCTGAAACCCACATACAGCCCTACTGGGTTTACCGGAACGCTCTCTGTTAGCCTCTGTTACTAGGGAGCCACTGAAGCGCTGTTATTATGTTCGAGGCTTCGTCGCAGCATACACTTGGATCGTCAACATGGTTCCCCTCCTCATCTTGACGGTCTGGCTAATGTCTTTCAACGCAGTCGCCCAACTGGCGTCCTCGTCCTGGCGGGTGGGTTCCATCTCTTACAGTAATAGCTCTCGAATAATCACGAATCTACAGAAACCGAATATCACCGTCTCGCAAGCCGACTGTATCAACCTCGCCCAATCCGCAATAGAGGAGAGTGTGTCTTTTCTCTCCACTACCAATGGCCTGTTCCCAGATCCAGGTTCACCGCTCACCGTTGTCCAATCCGTTCTCTGCTCATGGACTATTCCAGGAGATTCCTACGGAGCAGCTGGCAACTTTTTTTCCCAACTGGCACAATTCGATTTGGCTACCAACCAGACCAAGTACTCACTTGCCATTCAGCAATACTTTTCACTCGCCGGAGGTTTCCTTCCAGGAATTAGCGCACAAAACTTCACAGGCGAATTGTGAGTGGTATGCAGAGTATTTGACAGTGAACATAACTATCTCGTAGTGTCAGTTGAATCTCTTCTTCAAAATGCCTTTCCTACTCAAGGTTTTTATTTCATGGACAGATAAGCGATGGCCTGTAAGTTCGATAGATGTTCCCTTGTTCCAGACGCTCAGATGGTCCATAGGAATTATGGGTACGCGGCAATTACCGCATACAATGTGTACAAGAATCCGGTGTTTGTTGGATATGCTGAACAAGCATGGTGGGCAGCGAACACCTATACCTTGTTGCAGAAAGACGTGGATGTCGGTATTATGCCTGTCAAAAATTTCACCCTGAAACCCACTTGTCAAGACTGTAAGTCGACCCCATAGCGTCATTCACGATCTCATTATAGCTTTTTAGTTACAATGGCTGGCGGCACATTTCGGGTATGTTACATCCTCGCATCTGCCTGATATCTGGAATCTGGTTTCCTCCGTCAGGAAAAAGCTTCCACATCCCCTAATATAAATGCACTGTCCACTGGGTTAGCATGTGCAGTCGACGAAAAAATGACCGCTCACTAAATGCTTTTCAGGGAATTTTTTCTGTCCGTTCTCGTTCCTTTACAACCCCGTCGTATTCATAATTTTGGTTCAGCGTTTCCGCTCTTCTGGCCGAGGCAACTGGAGACGACATATATCTGGAGGCCGCAAAAGCATCGGTTGAATTCATGCATGCTCATTTATACAGTCCCCAACATGTCGTTTATGATACGATATTGCCTCGGGCAAATGATTCGTGTGAACCGGTCCAGGACAGCGTTGGAGGTCCCTTCAATTCCGGGCTCATGATTGAAGGATTGGCCGTTCTTTATTCAATTACACAAAATGCCTCACTCACCGCAATGTGAGCTGATATCAGACGATGCTCCATGTCCCGTTTTGACCGAGTGTTTCGCAGTCTTGACGAACTTCTGACGGCCACAATCCCATTTCCGGAATGGCAAGGATCTAATGGAGTCCTCACCAAATCTGGTACGCACACTCGGAGTCTGTTCTATCCTCGCGTCATGCTAACACAGTCTTAGATATGATGCTACCTCGCGCCCTTGCCACTGTAAATGCACGAAAGGCGACCACACCCACATTACAGGCTTATATAAATGCCTATCTGAGTGTCCAGGTCCGTATGCCGTTGTTGGGTTTTCCGTGATCATGACCTTGATTCTGTAATAGTTTAACGCCGTTATTGATCTCGCAAGAATAAACGGAAGTAACATCTATGGAGGGTCCTGGAATGGCCCGCCATCCTCGATCTTCGCCCCAGGAGATCAAAGCAATGCAATTCAAGTTCTTATCAATGCCATAGATATCGCAGACCCCGTCTCACCAACCACGGCCTCTTCTTCGTCGACCAGCTCCTCGCCGACTAGTAGTTCCTTGCCAGACGCTGTGGCATCTCCACGCAAAGCGTCCAAGGTTGGACCAATTGTCGGGGGCATTCTGGGCGGTCTGGTGCTTCTCATTGCGCTGCTCGTCGTGGGTATTCTATGGCAGCGCCGCCGTCGGCGCAGAGCCACCACAGAAGACAGTTATCTGGGTGTTCAAGTTGCTTCATCAGCAACCCCTCCGCTATCACCCCCAACAACTCTGTTTGATTTGCCGGCACCCTCTGCGAATCGCAGCTCGAAGTTCCCCATTATCACCCCCGATCCATATCCGTCTTCGGCTCAGGGATCCTCGAGTCAGTACGACGGCACTACACTTTCATTTCGTTCAGCGCCAGGATCGACTAGTCAGTACGACGGCAGCGTGTCACCCAGTTCGACCGAGCTTCCGACGCGCGAGTTGGTGAGCATGCTATATCGGCGTATGAACAATCCCGACTTCGAAAACGGAGATGTACAACCCCCAGCTTACGCTTAGTCTTATCGAATCTTTTGAGAATATTAAACTACGATGCAGCTTTTAAATTCACTCGACTACAACGTTCATTTTTTTCAGTCTACTTAGCATTCCCCACTTACATCTGTACTTGCTTGTAATTCCGATACAGAGGTTTCCAGCATCGCTGGGTTTATTCATTGTGTTGATTCGGTTCATTCGATCACAGAAATAAACGACAAGTTAACTTCAAGGTGGGTGCCCATGAGAACCCGAAGAACGTTCGGTCGGTGTGTACACCCAAAACAGATAAACTGACTTGCATGTCGAAAATTATGGCCGGATAACTTTACGGTTAGCATTTAGTATTTACGACGATCTTGAGGGAGTGACCTGGGAGTACCTGCTCGTAGGTCGGGACGTCGTCAACGTCGTTGTAGAAGAGTTGGAGGATAGGGTCTTGTTTATTAGCCTCGTTTATAAACTGGTTTATAAACAGCGGTTTATAAACCAGTTTATAAGTGTCTCGGGCCAAAAGGTCTGTTTTTAAATGGCGTAGGAACCTCTGGAATGTGTGTGCAAGGTGTGTCAGGCCCCAAAAAATGGGATGAAATATCACATTCTGCCCACCAAATCGCTTGATTTGCAGTGCAAAGAAATGTTCAAAGGTAGAAACCACCTTGTCTACGTGAAAGCGCCATTTGTGACGTCAAAGCGGTTACGAAATCTTGAGTCGGTGCGTTTCTGAATCATCTTTCGGTGAGGAAATGAAGAATTGCTCGCAATTGTTTCCCCTTGCTGTCTGGGGGCGAAAAATCTGCTGTGAACCACTTTCCAGCCCCTCTGGAAGCAATTTTGGTGGGTGGTTTATAAACACGTTTATAAACGGCCTGTTTATAAACCAAACTCAAAAAACGGTTTATAATACCCTCAGAACTAATAAACAAGACCCTATCAATGGAGGAGATTCTATGTCTTGACCAGTGTGAAACTAATGGGTTCCGCTGCAGCAATACCTTACATCGTTGAATTGGTCACTGGCCCTCTTTTTTTCGAGAGAAAGTTCAAACCAAAATTCAAACAAAGTCTGCTCACAAAGCACAGGACACGCTGACGGCACTCAGCGCTAAGCGCTGTCTGAAGCGCCGACGCGTGCGCAGTTGCCGGAGTCATTGCTCGTCGTTGCTAGGCGTCCTTGGTCATGGAACGTCTGAAACCGAAACGATCGATTTCGTGTCCGCATCGAGTCAATCGAGGTCAACCGGATTCATCCGTCACCAGTTACGGCCGCGGCGAACGCAGAGTAGCTACAAAACGCTGATCGCGGAACCCGAGCCAATCGCAAAGCCGGGAGAGTAGTGAACCGCCGCGCCCTCAAAACACACACCAATCTGGCCTCCTACGAGATTCAGTATATTTGAGTTACAGCTAACTACCTAGTCACACAGATAGGGAAGATGAGAAATGGGGGCGCGTGCGAAAGAGGCGGGGCGGCGGAGTGAGCGGCAACGGGGAGGCAAGGACGGAAGTAAGGAGGGAGGGAGGAGTGTATGTCGGCGGGGGGGTTCGTGAGCAAGGAAGGATGGGACGTGACAGCGATAATATAAATGTACCTGCCGGTGGAATGCGTGGATGAGTATGGAAAAAATGAATACGAAGAGGAAATACGCACGAGCTATTAAGAGGGCCGATCCGATTAAGAGCCCTTGGGCATCTCTTTGTAGGAAATGGCCTGAGAAAAAGTGTTTTAGGTTAGGATGAGATAGGGCAGGAAGAGGGCGCTGAATGCGAACCTGCTCCTCGCCCATAGCGCTGACGATGGTGACCAAGAGCTCCTTGCCGTCGTCGAAGGCGGATTGGATTTCGGTGCCCAAGTCGCTGTCGGGGACCTTCACGTCATCCTTGGGAGTGCCATCCTGGGTCATGAGGTTGAGGAACCCGTCGTCGACGTTAACCTGGCGAGTTAATTGGAGTCAGTTGGAGTTTTTTTTTCCGGAGAAGGGAAACGCACGAGCTGGTACTCGGCGCGGATGACGTTGGGGACGTCCATGTTGTGCGTGGAAGGGGAGATATCTTCCTGCGGGGAGCGTTAGGGCAGCACGCGAACGTACAGAAAGGGACGTGCCATCTTTTTACCAGTGAAGATCTAGCCGGCGGGGTAAGCGCGTGGAGCGAGAGGGAAAAAAAAGGACGGCTTACGTCGATGGCCACGAGATGGACTTTGGCGTGGCCGTGCTTACCGGTCTTGGAGGTGGACATGTCGACGATCTTGCAGGGACGGCCTGGGGTGCACGATCGATGGTGGGATCTTTTGAGATTGGAATCGAATGGACTGACCTTTGATAACGACGTGACCATTCTTGCGCAAGGCCGAGCACTGCATGGGGAAGGTCATGGACGCTCCCGCGCTCGCCTGGGGAGAATGAGCACAAATAACGGGGTCGACGAAACAGCACCAACCTGCTCGAAGGTCTGGTTGTGGGATTCATCGTCGGACATGGCTGGCTCTGGGGCACGTCAAGACACTGGCGATGAAGAGAGATAGAATTACTGACCTGTGTGGTCGTTGGAGGTAGTTACTTTTGTGGGAGACGAGACCAGTAGCCGCGAAGGAGGAAGTCTAAGTGGAAGAAAAAAGCAGGCGAGCGGTAAACAGGACCAAACAGACTGACTGGAATCATCTGCATTATATGGGTTGCTATCCACACTGCTCACTAACACAAAGCCCTCCATGGCGTCCTTCAGCGGTTCTGCAAGATGCCCTCGTTGCGAGAAGACCGTCTATGCCGCAGAGCAGGTCTTAGGGCCAGGCAGAAAGGTAGCTCGACTCGATTCCTTTCAATTTCGTACTAAGTAGCCCCTAGTTCTATCACAAGGTGCATACGACCAATTACTGTAATTCAAAGTCTGACCCTCGCAGCCCTGTCTCGCGTGCATGACATGCAAGAAGCGCCTCGACTCGTTCACGCTGCTTGAGCACGACCAGGAGGTCCGTATCCATCTACTTTGTTAATTAGACATACTGACGATTCCGCAGCCATATTGGTGGGTGATTTCGTTTCCCCACTGCGGAATACAGTTTTAACCCCCCGCAGTAAATCATGCCATGCAAAGAACTTTGGCACTCACAACATAAGCAACCGCCCAGACCCACTTCTGACCCCGCCTCGCAAGCGGCCCACCGTGGACGCCGCCAACTTGGAGGAGAGCCCGCTGGCGGGCAAACCCTCCAATAACGAACGCTTCGGTGCCGACAGTTTCAGTCCCACTCGCGAGCCGGGCGAGAGCGGCGACCACGATGGTGTCGAGCAGGTTTTGTCCCCCGAGGGCGAAGACGAAGCCGCACCAGACCTTAATACGAGCCGCGCGATGGCGCCAATCGCAGAGCGCTACGCGTCCGCCGCCGCCGTGCAGCGCCGGCACATGACCGGCGACGGCGAGTCGCCCCCGCGGCCTATTGCCCGGACGCTCACGGGCGGGAGCCCGTCCCCTCGGCGGTATGGGGGGGACAACCCCATGTGCGCGCGCTGCGCGAAGAGCGTCTTCTTTGCTGAGCAGGTGCGCGTAGCCCGCTTTTTTTGCCTACGTATCCTTCGGAGAGTGCTGACGATGCGTAGGTTAAAGCTGTAGGCAAGATCTACCATAAGGGCTGCCTGCGTTGCACCGAGTGCAACGCGCTGCTTGACTCGAACCGTCTGAGGGACCACGACGGCGTCCCACTGTGTGCGCGCTGCCATACGAAGCTTCATGGGCCGCAGGGGCTGAACAAGTAGGGCGCGCCGACGGTTGGATCAGTGATGTTCCCAGCGTCTCGCGTCTTCGGGAGATTAATGGCAGTGAATGGACGCTGAACAATGATTGGGTGTGAAAGAGGTTGCGTTGGCGCGACGTTGCGACGAGGACGAAGGGTACAACGCTCAGTGCAGCAACTCGCTAGGATGCTTCATGGGCTAGTACACGGACCTCACGGCTTGTACCACATACCCACGTTGGTTTATTATTGTGTAGAATCCTGTTGTATGTATGTACTGATTTAGTGTAGATTAATGAAGAGATCGAATTTCTATCCAATTCAGGTCCCAAATCCGGGTCCGCCGGACTCATACCGCCAGGCATTCCCCTCAATAGCGTTCTCACGACTTCGTCCTTGGAGATATGATTTGTGCTTGAGACCGCACGTACAGTACTGGGAATGTTTCCTTCGCTTGTCTGAATGATCGCCCATGTCGGACCGAAGCGACTCAACGTCCGCTTCCCGATTTGGCAATTCTCGACAAGGTGGTAAGATCAAAGGCTGGGAAAAGATAGGTGCGCCCATTTGATTTGAGAAAGATTAATTTGAAAGTCCAGCCATGGTATCACAATTCCGTGGGAGAAAAATCATAGGTGGTACACCAAATACCCCTACAAAAATAGGAAGCTAATCTACGCACAACATAGTCCATTCATGAAGATAAGGGGGTGGACGAAATCGGCGTAGATACGATCAACTGGATAAATTCGAACATCTGCTTGTGTTCAGAGTCCAGACAACTTCGACAGCAACTGGAGACGAAAGAGGACGTTTAGATGGTGTAGCTCAAATCTTGATGAGCTAATATTCTTTAGATGTAAACGTATGTACGCCCGAGTGATCCGCATCCGCCCGCCTTTTGAATGAGACGGTTAGATGGTGCAACTGGGAATATCAATTAAAATGAGAGAATGATGGTCAGGATGGAAAAAAGTATGTCTGGTACTCGCGTTGAAAGGATTGAGTAACAAAGGTTTTATATTGATAATTTATCTTCAAGTTGTTTGCTGTGTCTCGAGGGTCGCAGCGGATAGTCTTCATGGTCAGAGTAATGTCCAGTAATGGACTGTAAGGAAAGCGCCGACAAGCTTCTGTCGATACATAAAACCGAATTTAAATTCGGATTCAAAGAAGATTGAAACACGGGAAAATTGAGCGTTTCAGTCTTCTCGCAGCGAGACCATGAGCGGTAGGCTGAACATAGGGTTCTCGGTGTCAAAGGGGATGCCCTCCTCAGGCTTGTCAACCGGTTTGACTCGAAGCCACAGCTCGCGAAAACCAATGCCAGGATGTTCTATGCAAGATGTTAGTTGAAAATGGCAAAATATACGCCGCGCACGCACCGGATCCACTGGTGTAGGCGGCGGCGGCGATGACGTCCAAGACACGCACGCGGACAATGTGGGGCGTGCGGGACGAGGCGAGGAGGACTTCGAGGGTGTCGAGGAGCCTGCGAGTGGTGCACCGGGAGATGAAGGTGTCGGGACAATTCTGGAGCATGATGGCCCAGAGCTTCATCTACTGTTCGTCGGCGATCTCGTCCCCGAGGAGCAGGCGCGCGCGGGTAGCAGCGAGCTGCTCGGCGGGTTCGCCGTACTTGAGTTCGCGGCGCAGCGCGCGTACCGCTTCCTTGGTGTTGCTGTCCGTAATTGAGGCATGGTCGCAGACATTGCGGATGAGCGCCGAGTCCTCCGATGCGATTCCTATCAGAAAGGCTATAGAAAATTCAGCCGTAATCGAGAAAAGTCTTAGTGTTCGGTAGGTACCAATTTTGTGAGTGAGGTCATTCTTCTCCCGTCTCCTTGCACCTGCTCGTTCATAACCAGGTATGGACGGTTTGAATACACCACACACGCATAGCTTTGGGCGAGATCTTTCAACTATCTTCAGTGAAAATAGAGAGGGATGGCTGCTTTCAACAGAGACTAAGAAGTGAATGATCATGAGCTGAAGGCTCTTGGGAAGGCGACCGTAGAATGGGATGGGATCATATCGATGGCAATGCAGGTCTACCTTGGCGTCTATGTATTAAAATTCTTTTGTAAGGATTAGAATAGGAGAAGATGAGCTGATTCCGGCTGTTGTGGATGCTGGTCTTTTTGCTGCAGCGTTACAGTTTGCTAATTGTTTTGGAGAGTTGAAGGTTGAAGAACGCCAGTCGGAATAAACGCCACGAAAAGGCATTCAGCGGAAGATGCCAAGGTACAGAGTTATTAGGCCGCCCTTGCGCTAGTTTGACGATAAAGAATAAAACCAGAGTTACCAGACGCAGTAATCGAGAAAGAGCAGCCAATGCTGTGCAGTGGCTGTGGTCTCGCGTAGATCTTTACCTGTTCCCTCAAAATTTTGCAGTGACTCGGATTGACTCGAGTCCACCATCGATACACATAAAGGCGACCCAGATTGGGGTAGATCACAATTCTACGTGCTTTGCAAAGCAGGGCTCTCTTTCCCCGTCTACTGTCCAACATGGCCACCGCACCGTCTGACGCAAAGCCGATCGAACTGGTTCAAGTGCGAGCTGCTTTCCTACTCGCAGCCTGGTTTGCCTAATTCCTCTGAAGACAGCGAAGCGCGACCACCTGATCGCGTTGGAGAAAAAATACCAGGCGCTATGGGCCCAGGAGAAGGTATTCGAGGTCAACGCCCCCGACCCCGCCGAAGTGCCGGGATTGTCACCCGCGCAGATACGCGAGAAACACCCGAAATGGTTCGGGACGTTCCCGTACCCATATATGAATGGTAGCCTGCATCTGGGACACGCGTTCACCATCTCGAAGATCGAGTTTGCTGCGGGTTACCAGCGCATGCTGGGTAAACGCGCCCTGTTCCCGCATGGATTCCATGTAACAGGCTTGCCGATCAAGGTGCGCCGACTACAATTATACGATCGTTCATATTTTGGGAATTAACACGATTTCTCGCAGGCATCCGCCGACAAACTAATCCGCGAGATGGAAATGTTTGGCCCCGATTTCGAAAATTTCGAGGTCGTGCAACAAAAAATGAACGAAGAAGCAGAAGAGAAGGAGAAGGTCGTCGTCGTGAAGGACGGGCCCGTCGACAAGTCTAAAGGGAAGAAAGGCAAGCTGGCCGCGAAATCCACCGGCCACGTCTATCAATTCCAGATCCTGCAATCCATCGATATTCCGACGGCCGACATCAAGCTGTTTGCCGACCCCCAGCACTGGCTGAAGTATTTCCCTCCCATCGCAATAGTACGTGGTTTCGTTGTTTTAATGATTTTCTCCCGACCTTTATGCACAGGAAGACCACACTGCGTTTGGTTCGCGGATAGATTGGCGGCGGCAATTCTTGACGACGCCGGCGAACCTGTACTACGATGCGTTCGTGCGCTGGCAAATGAACAAATTGCACAAGTTGGGCAAGATCAAGTTCGGCGAGCGCTATACGATCTACAGCCCAAAGGATGGCCAGCCGTGCATGGATCACGACCGCTCCGACGGAGAGGCCCTGGGCCCTCAGGAGTACACCGCCGTCAAAATGGAGGTCGCGGAGTGGGGTGCCGCTGCGAAGGAGGTCATAGAGGGCCACGTCGGCGGGCGGAAGGTGTTCTTGGTCGCTGCGACCCTGCGCCCGGAGACGATGTACGGCCAGACAAACTGCTTCGTCGGCACCACGATCAAGTATGGCGTTTTCGCGATGAGTGACACCGAGGCGTTCGTGTGCACGTACCGCGCCGCGCGCAACATGGCCTACCAGGGCATCTCCAAGACGCGCGGCGACATTAACCAGCTGCTGGAAATAGAAGGCGCGCAGCTGGTCGGGACGCGCGTCAAGGCTCCGTTTGCCATCAACCCGGAGGTGTACGTGCTGCCCATGGACAACGTGCTGCCGACCAAGGGCACGGGTGTCGTGACGTCCGTGCCGTCGGATTCCCCTGACGACTGTGCGACGCTGTCCGACTTGGTGAAGAAGCCAGCGTTCTATGGTATTGAGGCTGCCTGGGCGTCCATCGCGCCGATCCCCGTCATCAGCACACCAGACTATGGTGATTTGATCGCGCCTGCGCTGATAAAGAGCATGAAGATCCAGTCGCAGAAGGATGTGAAGCAGCTGGCGGAGGCGAAGGAGATCGCATACAAGGAAGGATTCTATAACGGCGTCATGCTGGTCGGGGAGTTCAAGGGCATGAAGGTCGAGGAGGCGAAGCCCCGGGTCCGAGAGCGCATGATCGAAGCTGGGCTAGCGATGGCGTACGCGGAGCCTGAAGGCCTGGTCATCAGCCGGAGTACGGACGAGTGCGTCGTCGCGCTGATGGACCAGTGGTACTTGGATTACGGAGAGGCCACCTGGCGCGCAGAGACAGAACGGTGCGGCTGGTTGTATATATCTATGACCGGAATTTCACTTACAATACTTACAGCTTGGTCAAGGGTATGGAGTTGTACCAGACGGAGACCCGCCATTCGTTTGAGAAGACGCTGGCATGGCTGAACCAGTGGGCCTGTGCACGGACGTACGGCTTGGGGTCGCAGCTGCCTTGGGACCCGCAGTTCTTGGTTGAGTCTCTGACTGATTCGACCATATACATGAGTTATTATACTGTCGCCCAGTTGCTGCATGGTCAGTCTGAATCCGCCCTCATTATCCGATCTAACTTCCTTTCAGAGAACAGCATTGATGGTACGAAACCTGGACCCCTGGGAATAACGCCCGACCAAATGACCGACGAGATATGGGAATACATATTCTGTGATGGGCCGTTCCCGTCTCCGTCACCCCTGCCTCAAGAAAAGGCTGATGCTCTGAAGCACGAATTCAACTACTTCTACCCAGTGGACATCCGCTCGTCCGCAAAGGATCTAGTCCCAAATCATTTGACCTTCTGCCTGTACAACCATGTCGCCTTGTTCTCCGAGGACAAGTGGCCACGAAGCATGCGGACAAATGGACATTTGTTGCTGAACGGGAAGAAGATGTCGAAGAGCACGGGCAATTCGCTAAGCTTGAGGGAGGCGATTTCCAAGTTCGGTGCGGATTCAACGCGCCTGAGCTTGGCGGATGCCGGGGATGGCGTGGAGGATGCGAACTTTGATGAGAAGAGCGCGAACGCCAACATTCTGCGAGTGCACACATTGGTGCAGTGGTGCGAGGTTCGTATCTTTATGCCGTCGCCGACTTGCACTGAGATATGTCGGAACAGGAGATGGTCAAGGAGGAACCAAATCTGCGGCACGGGCCGAAGAATCTGTACCACGATCTGGTCTTCGAGCAAGAGGTCAACGACTTGATCAACATCACTCAGTCGCATTATGAAGCGTGAGCATCATTTCCATTCGAAGAGTTCCCGGCTTGAATTATCCATACCTACAGCACAAACTATAAAGATGCTCTGAAATACGGCTTCTACGAGCTGCAGACGTCGCGCGATTGGTATCGGGAGGTCACGTCCGATGTCGGGATGCACACCGAGCTGGTTATGCACTGGATCCGCGTCGCCGCGTTGCTGGTTTCTCCCATCGCTCCCCACTTCTCCGAGCACATCTACAGCTCCGTCCTGAAGTCGCCCACCTCCATCCAGCGTGCGCTGTGGCCCACGCCTCCAGGTCCCGTCGACATCGCCGTGATCGAGGCAGGCGTGTACATGCGGGAGACGATCAAGACGATTCGGGATGCGGAGGCTTCGCTGGTTAAGATGCTGAACAAGTCCAAGGCCAAGGCGGAAGGACGGCGCAGCGGCCAAGCCCAAGTACGACCCGAAGAAACCTAAGAGTGTCCGGGTATACGTCGCCACCACATTCCCCGAGTGGCAGGACACTTGCGTCCAGGTTGTGAAGGAGTCGTACGACACGGCCACGAACAAGGTGGATGATATGAAGGTCCGAACGCTGTTGACAGAACGCGGACTGATCAAGGACAAGCGCGCGATGCCGTTTGTCCAAGATTTCAAGGTATAGAACTCGTTCATTTCCTCGTCCCACCACTGACGAATGTTTTCTCGCTAGAAACGATGGCCCAGTTCGGTGCCCAGACCGCCTTCCGCCGTACTCTGCCCTTCTCAGAGAGGGATGTGCTGTCTGAAATTATTCCCTACCTGAAGAAATCCCTGAGCTTGGTGGACGTCGAGGTTTACTCGATTGATGACGCTTTGACGAGGGAAGAGGAGGACGGATTTACCAAGAGCATTATGAGACCTCAGAGCCTGGCAATCCCGCCATTGAATATCGTAATGTCTAATTTTAGAGTTGTGTTACGAGCTTTGTATTCCCATTGTAGGCGGCATGCCGCTAGTCGCACTCGCGGTTGGACATGGTCTGAGGATCAGATGGAGTGTCTATTTGGTTAGTAAAGCACTTCTTGAAATGGGGACAACATGCTATTTGATACAAAGAACGCCCTAAAAGATCAGAGAACGAACAAATGGATGCCAAGTCGTTGAACCAGAAGTTAAAATCAAGAGTCGAAAACCTCCAATCTCATTGGGCTTTAAAGAATGGACAATAATAAGATGAGCGGTGTGTGGAATAGGTAGTGGGACAGGGACGAGTAGCTGATACATGAGTGGTGTGCGTGGGTGTAAGGAGACAGAAACAAAATGAAACTGGTAAGCGGACGGCGTGTAGAAACGTGAGTGGCTGGCTCGCATGTGGAGAGATAGGATGGGGACTGTAATGTATGGTGTGTATGTAATTAGCCAGCCGCCGTCTAATCATGCAAATCGTGAGTGGGCGCCTCCTTGAGATGGCTTCGGATATAGATTGCATGCGCGCGAGGTGAGAGATGAGGTACCTGAGTAGAGAAAGAAAGAAAGAGGGACGCAAAGAAGATCGAGAATGTATGAAAAAGTCTATTGCGTAGCTAGCTTGACCATCTTGGAACGCGAGAAGTCAGAAAACCATTTTTCATGGTCGAAAAGTCACGAACCTCCCGCGCCCATCGCCGGGTCTTGTTCGTTTCCTGCGGCATCCGATGCTTTGTCCGCAACTCTTGCGCAATCCAGGGCTTCAGCAGCAGCTGCTTCATCTGCGGGCTGCCCGAGAGCGCCTCTGCCAAATCGCCAATAAGCCCATACGACAGCTTCATTTGTGCGTCCGTTCGCTCCTCGTCCACAGAGCAACGGTGGATCAGCTCAAGGATCGACTCGACATACGGAAGCAGCACAGAGACTAAGAAGCCAGATCGTTAGTCATGACCAAAGCTTTAGAAACCCTGTACATACCCTTGTCGGTGCCCTTAAAGCCGCCCACAAGCCCGGTATACGCCTCCAGGATCCCCTCCCGGAGTTGTCCGACATAATCCATAAGATCGTAATCAAGCTAAACACCAACAGCATCGGTTGTCATACAAGACGAAAACAAAGAAATAACATACAGGATTCGGCTGCAAAGCGCCTGCTTGCCGCAGCACACTCATGGTGGTGTCCAAGAAGGGTTCAAAGGATGGCCCAATGGCAATCGCAATGTCTCCAAAGCCGCTCAATATGCTGATCTTCACGTTCCGGTTGAGTACCTCGCTTTGAAGGTTTTCCAGGAGGACCGTCATAAACTGGTTCGCATACTGTGCAGCCTGGGGGCCCAGGGCGCGCGCGATATCGCCGATAATGCCGACGGCAACGGTGCAAAGCTGAGTGTCCTCATGCGCCTTGAGAGCAGGGTAAAGGTACGGTAGGAATGCTTGGATATACGGCAAAAAGTTGGTTTCCAGTGCTTTTTAAAAGACGGGTCAACGCTAGTTGAAAATGACATGAACAATTACGTACCAGCAGCAAGGGCGCCGACGACGAGGAAGGCGTCTTCGAGAATCGTAGAGGTCTTACCCGCTGATTGAATGAGCTGCAGAAGTAGGGTCATGATACGGTCCGCCAGTGGCTGGATTCCAGCGTTGAGTTTCCGGATTACAGACTAAAAAAGTTTCTTAGTATATGGATACTAACTTAGTTCCATGACGCACCATGACCACACTGCAGAAATTGCCCTGTAACTCATTCCAGTTGTTGCGGTCATCGACGCCGAGTATTTGATTCTTTGTAGAACGCGTGAGTAGAGAAAAGAGAGACGAATGATTAACGCACCTGCATAGCCAACAGTTGTTCCATTCTCTGCAGAATGGCTATAACCGTATTTTGAACCACGGGGATGGCGTCGATGGTGGCCCCGCTGAGGTACGCTGAGATTGCTTCGTATGCCGCCGTTCTGAAGTTGTGCTCATTGCCCGCGCTACAGACAACTAGTGAGCGGGAAACCGTCAAAGGGGGAAACACGCACCTCTCTGTAACGCGCAGGAGCGCCTGAACAACACCTTCTGTATAGGGTGAGAGGGGCCCGGTCTGGACAGGCTCATCGTTCTCGCTGTCGAAGGCGCCGAGCTGTTCCGCCAGATTCATCAGCGCCCAGCAGCAATTAGAGACGATGCGCGGGTGCTCGTCCGCTAAACCCCAACCAGCGCAGACACCAACGCATGAAGATGCACATCCGGTTTGATGGTCTGGATAAGCAGATCGCATATCCGACCAAGGGTCCATGCGACTGTGTCTTTGACGTCGGCGTTGGTGTCTGACATCATGTCGATAAGAAGAGGGAGTGCCTGCGAGACAAGAGGTGTGAGGACGATGGGGTCAGGGCCCTCCAGAATAGAGCCGAAAGTCATGACAGCGGCTTCACGGTGATGCCAGTCGGTGGACTTGATGTGAGCCTCGATGAAGGGGATCACGGCCGGGACGATAGCGTCTTGTACAGCACCAGCC
>JARJLF010002279.1:0-44221 GCA_029378395.1 Mycena leptocephala
GATCTTCTGCCCGACCAATGAGCACCGCAATGCCGCACGCAGCATTTCCCATTAAAGGTCTCTTACCCAACTGCTGCAATTCAATCCTCAAATTCTCGCGCACTATATACGCGTCTATACCTGTGGTCTTGGATGTCTTCCATGGTTTCAGTATAGTTTCAAACCCATGCTCTGTATTTATTTTATTCATACACGTGTACACCCAGTTCGCCTCCTGTATCTCGAATTAATTCGCTCTTCTTACTCTTGCTCACACAGGGGGCATCTGCCACCGCTTAAAATCTATAAGCCGCTGGTAGCTCGCAGGTGTCTCGCTTATTGCTCGCAAGCCTCGCCTTTGCCTCATGTGATTTTGTAATAGGCTTGATTGGTTGTGAGTTCGAACCTGAGTGGTGGCACCCTTTTTGCATCATTGGATGTACCAACTTGAACAATACAGAAGTAGGACTGTAAAGATGCCCACAAAATTATTGAACTATGGTGTATTCTCAGCTGTTCCTGGGTTTTATCTTACAAGAGCCTGTTTGGGTGTTTTCCCAACAATTCTGGGAAATTTCCAACTGCACCCACTCATATAGCAGGGTACTTGCTGCATTGTACAGGCTAATAATAATACTAAGAAAATAGTTATCTGCTGGGTGGGCCACACCATTCCCGCCAAGTGGTGAAATATTCCTTGAAACAAAACTCTGGCACCGTAAAGGCACCTCAAAGAGACCCAATGATATGTTGTCGGAAAATCCCAATTTAGCTGATCAGGCCTGACCCAGGTATCAGGGCCTATCAGCTTCCAGCGCCCAGCCTATCAGGTGGTATCAGCCCATGTCAGCCCTGGTCAAGTTGGCTCAGATTTGACTAATATTTAATAAAATTTAACTACACATCGGCTCGTAAAAACATATCAGCATCTATAGTGTCAATGAGGATGTGAGTAGGCTATCAGGAGCATCAGAGACTGGGGCCAGGAGCGCGCCTCGGATGACATGCTCCATAGACAGAAATGAGGACTCCTTGACCTCATCTCGAATCTGACAGCCAGCCCATCGAGTTCTGGGTTTCCAACGGCTCGCCTCGAACATGTGGACCAGGGCTACATCGATTTGGCGGCCACTTGGCAAGATGCAGCGAAGCAAGGCTCGTAGTCGTGCAAAATGTAACCCGGGCACCGTGAGATTCACCAGCAAGGAATCACACTATATTTGACCCCTTACCTGGCCACCTAAGCATTCATGCCTCAATCTCAATCTGTCCACTAGCCCTACGCTGCGCCTAACTGTGTCAGAACGAAGGCATGCTTCCTAGGAAGGATTCAAGGCCCTAAGTTCCCAAATATCCCAACATTTGAGTTCACAGTGAATTTCTTTTGCGCGGCAGTACAACATGGCCAAATAACAGGCTAGTTGGCCGCCCTGCTAAATAATGACCTGAGCTCTCAAATGCCCGCCACTTGCACTCTAAATCATAGAGGGAGATTGTATCGACTATCTCACACAGTTTTGGTGTATATATGAGGCATACGAAAGGGCAAAAATCTGGTTCCGACCGATGTGAAACCCCAAAATCGGGGTTGTGAAATGAACGAGCATGCTATGTCGGAAAAATCCTGGGTGGGTTGTATCGTCACTGAACCGGTCTCAAGCCGTTCCAAGGTCCCAATTTGTTTGTGGCTTGGAACACTTGGGTGAAGTGCATATAACCCGGTTCCAAGCCAGCCGTTGGGTTACAATCAGTTGCAATCCATTCGAAGCTAGTTGGGGGATTCTGGACCTCCAGACTTGTTTCAAGTGGTTGAAACTAACACGCGCTACGCCAATTAAAAAAAAACAATTGAATAAAATTGAATATAAAAGTACATTATTGTCGCTAGTACTACAGAAAAATTCACCGCCGACGCCGCTCACTGTTTGAGCGCGGTTCGAGGCTGTGGCCCGCCGGGATAACTGCCCGCTTGCACCGACGGGTGTATCTACAGGTTGGGACCTCGCAGCCGAGGCAGGTGGAGGAATTGCCGGCGTACGGGAGCTGGTGTGCGGTGGATTTGATGGTTGAGCTGATGATCTTGACCGGGAGCTCGATGGCAGTGGCGGTGGGCTTGTCGAGAAGTGACGTGCACGGGGGGGTGGGGTATGGGAGGGTGACCGGCTTTGCCATTCGTCCTCGCAGTTGTCCTGTGGAGGGCTGGCAATCTGTACAAGTGTATTAGATCAGTGGAATAAAGTTTAAAGGATACGCACTTGGGGAATATTAGTGCGCTCCGCGGCCGACGGCGCTTGATCAAAGATATCATCGAGCTCTTCATCGTCGTCGTCGAGCTCCTCGTTGCCTGCGGCGTCATGTTCACGAGACTTGTCCGCGGTGGGGAACAAGATGCGATCCCAGTATTGGAGAAGGCCTATCGCCCAGGCCTTCTTGTCGCGCAGCCCCTGGCGAATCCGGCGAATATAAACACGGTATCGATAGCCGTAGTCGATGGTTGTCTCGTCGCCGACCTTCACGAGTTGTGTATCTGCCGAATGGAGCCATATGGCCTGGAGAATCTAAGAAAGAGCATGGTAGGATAAAACAAAAACACACCAGGATTGACGCAGTTACAATCGCACCCGGCGTTGTACGGGTGATCTTGTGTATTCGTTCGAGGCACTTGGCCTGCGGGAGCTTGGATTTGCCATCAAACAACCCATTCGCGCCTTGACGCCCGCGGATGCAGGAAACGTAGACCTTCACGGAAAAAAAGGATCAGAAAGATGCGATGGAGAAAAGACGCGGGGAGCTGCGCACCTCGAGCGCCGCATTGCCCCGGAAAAGGCCGTTCACGTTGATTGTCCCGTCCCACTTGTCATAGAGGAGGGGTACTTCGAAGCGCTCGTAGAAAGCCTGGGATGTTTTGGTGGCCGGTTTGTAGCCGATGAGCTCTGAGAACGCGTCGAAACGGCTTGCGGACGTAGCGAACAATTTCACATCATCGACGATATACTGAAGGGCCTCGGTGCGAACGCGATACCCCATGGAGGAGCGCTGGTTGTGCAAGCCATCCAAGAACTGTGGCATGAATGAATAGAGCACGAATGGTGAGGGATTGGTTACGCACGGAGTCTTGAACCCATCGCTTGTTAACCTTCGGCCTCACATCGTCGGGAAGAATCGCCAAAATGTCGCGGAGTTGGCCTTGTCGCTCGTTCTTGGAGGAGTCGAACTCCTTGGCAAAGTCGAAGCTCGTGTCCGCAACTGTGTCCATGATATCGTCGTCGATTAGGAAGATGGCCTCAGTGAGGGCGAAGTGGCGGCCTGCATCGCGTATCCGGGTCTCAGTGTCCTGGGGATTCAGTTCCGAGTTGTCTGCGTCGCGTGCACGGTCGTTGCGCTTGCGCATCTTTCGTGGCTTCCGGCTGGTATCAACTTGGTGCTCTGCATCGACAGCGCGGCGCTTCAAATTGGCCTGTTCTTGTTGAGCTTCATTGGCTTGAGCTTGAATTTGTTGGCGAATCTGAGGAGGATGAGTGGAGCAATGAGTCGAAGTTTATTCTAACACACCCTGCGCACGGCCCGCGGTGACTTGGAGGGGGTCAGCTGCTGAGTGAGAGCAAGAAGGTCGTGCAGGGGCTGAGGAGACGAGGACGGAGTTGGTGAACTAGAGTGCGGCATAGTTTTTTGTGAGCTTGTGGTGGTGGTGGGAAGGAAAGAGATGTGCTTGCCACTGTCTTAAGTAGCAGCCTTGGCTTCCATTGTCTTCAATGATGGCGGCTCTGAGGATGCCACCGCAAAATTCGATCACGTGGTTGTGACTTATCACTTGCGCTGCGACGCGCTTGCTCTCGAAGCCAATGCCTAAGGCAGGATACAAGCAACGTAGCACTTCCAAGAGGTCAAAATCCCAGAAAGAATCTCCGCAGTGTTCATTCTGTGGTGGCCCCGTTACCGCCAACGTTCAGCATGCAAGAGTCTGCAACGAATACCGTAAATCTCGGCTGGATGCATACCAGCATGTTATAGAGCAGAGGCGTAACCGGGATCCGGTCCCGGAGGTAAAATTTCATCTTTATTTTTTCAGAAATAGGCTTGAAATATTGCTAGCATCGCGAAAATTCTCCTCGAACGCTGAGCCAGAGCTTCAGCAAACGGATGAAATGGACGATGCGGCGATAGGGCAGCTTCCGAACCTCGATCTATTCGCCCTCATGGACGTGGACTCGGATGACACTCCTGAAGTTTCAATTCCCACCGTTGAGCTGCCCCCGCGATTCATTTTGGTTAAACATCATCCCCACGCCAACAAACCAAGTGAAATCATTCCTCTCGACAGCTCGCCAGCCTCTGCTCCCGAACCTGTACCTGCATCGACTGATGCGGCTCCGACTGTTACGGACCGTCCCTGGGCACCATTCCGAACGTTTGCAGACTTCAAGTTTACATCGCGCCGGATCAAGAGACGTGCCCCAAATGCTCAGATCGACGAGGATCTTCTTGATCTGCGGGACGGGTCACTCACGACTGACTCTCTGGTGACTTTCCGCAATCACCGTGATATGGAGAAGGCTTTAGAAGCGGCAAGAGTTAGCAATGTCCCAGTAAGTCGTTCAATTTGTAATCTGAGATAACTGACCTTATCTTCTCGGTAGTTTCGGTGCACGACTCTGTCCATCGAGTTCGAAGGCATCCATTTTGGTGGCAACTACAATGTCGAAGTTGAGTTCCGAGACCCATGGAGCATCATAACCCAGTGGGTTTGCGATCCGACGCTGGCTCCTGTCAGCACTTGGTTCTCGCAAGAGAAGTATCTATGTGTTAATGGGACTATGGACTTATCAAATCCACTCTACGACGAGCCTTGCACCGGCGAAACTTGGCAACGTGTGGACGTAAGTGACATACATCCCTCCCACGAAAAATCGCTCATTCGAAAATCGTTTGCCACAGGATGACCTCCCAGGCGATGGTTATTATCCGTCGTGTTTCCTCGGGCTTCACGTGTGGTTGGACAAAGGACTTGTGTCTACAAAAGTCAAAATGCACCCCGTTCTCCTTCGGGGTTGCTGGATCAACTCAGCGACACGAAACGGCTCCGGTAACGGGGGCTCTCCATTGGTAGGATTTGTGAAGATGGTGCGTGGTCGCGGCGCAGTCATTCCTTCACTAACATTAATCTTTCAGCCCGAAAATATGCGCCAGATTGATCCTCGCAACTTGAACGCCGCTGCCCGCGCGGAATATGATCGACTCAAGCGCTTAATATACCGCGGGGTCTGCGAGACTGTCATGGCCTCATTACAGCATCGGTCTCATCGCGGCGAGGCTCTACGTTTTGGAGATGGTATCGTTCGGGTCGCACATCCGGGGGTACTCATTGAATCAATGGATTTTGAGGAGCTTGCAGCGTGGCTCGCGATCCGAAATTCGCGGTCTCTTCATCCATGCCCGCAATGCTTGGTCCACAAGGATGATCTCCATCGCCTCTCACGGTCTTACCGACTACGAACGGCAGCCGGCATGTCTACTGCTCTCGCGCAGGCCCCAATCTCGTCGAAAACCCAGCGAAACGAATTCCTAAAAGGGTATGGGCTCCACGATTTCGAGGTAAGCTCCAGCATGCTCCATCGTAGATTCAAATTGACTTGCAAATTCAGCATTTCCTGTGGTCGTTCGCCTACTCCGACCCGTACGAAGCGACCGGATATGACTGCCTTCACTTTTTCGATGGCGGAATCTGGGGGCGACATATGTGGGTCCTCCTCAAAGAATACCTTCAGACTAACGGGCTTGCAACGGACTTCAACTCAAAGTGGGTTTTGCATTAACTCTACTTATGAAAGACATTAACATGCGCTATCAAGTATGGATAAATTTCCACGCTGGCGTGATCTGAAGCACCTTTCCTCGCCAACGACGATCGATTATTCTGACGGCCAAACATTTCTGGATATTCTGAAGGTAATGAGGTAGCGGAATCAGTGTCTGTGTGTCGCTAAACACACCTAATAGTGCGCCTTGCCGTGTCTCGTTCAGATTCTTCCCCACAATTCTTGTCTCATCAAGCTCGTGCGGGTGATGCAAAAGGTTCGTATCATGCTTGGCCTCGAGGTCACCACCGCCTCGCGTATGGAACTCCTCCGCAAATGGATTAATGTATACGAGAAAGTTTGCGAGGCATGTCATCGATTCAGTGTCCCATTGAGATTAACGGCTAATTGATAGTGGCGCAGGAGGTCTCAGAGGAGCACGACAAGTCCTTGAACTTCCTCAAGCAACATTTCCTCAGCCATGCTATCAACAATTTCCGAAGCAAGGGAACGAGTCGAAACATGAATACCCGTGTCGGCGAGGGATTTCAGCAGGAAGTAGCCGCACAGTACAAGAAGACCAACGGAAAAAATGCCGAGCATCAGGTACGGCTGCATCGTTGCTTGTATGAATGTTCCCAATTCGCCTGTTTAGATTTCAGTCATGGACGAAAATGAAGAAAGCATGGCTCGTATCCAGATGGAGGTCGACAGATGGCTCAAGAGCCAGGAGGAAGACGAGCAGGATCCGGTTCTCGCGTCGCCAAGTGCTGCTCATTGGCAGCTAGGTTCAGCTGACCCTCGGATTACGACTGTTCGTATGGAGGCGATCCACCAAAGCAATCCGTCATTCCGTGACTTCAATTTGAAGCTTCGCGAGTACTTGGCATGCCACCATCCAACGCATTTCGTGCGCCCTGATCAGGACATTCAGGTGTGTGCTACGCGGTGGTTGTCTGAAATTGAAACTGACGTGAAGCCGCTGCAGATCGAGTCGTGTAAAGTTCTCTACGTCGACTATCAATCCAAAGTCGACTGGAAGCTTGGCCGGGATATCCTTCGCTGTAATCCTTGCTTCCATACACGACCTCGATACGATTCCATAATCTACGAAAGCCAGGACAACGACTTGGCCATGGGTCAGCTGCGCCTCGTCTTTCGTTGCCATCTGCCACAGAAGATCACTCTCGATCTCGCCATGATCCAACCCTACCGCAAGAGCTCGTGGGCTGCGCGCACGCGCACCGATTGTCCAATTCGCGAATGGAGCCCCGGAAACACAATCTTCATCGCGCTCGAACACGTTACCCGCGGTACGCTGTTGTGTCCTATCTCTGGCACATCCCGCGAGGTATTCTACGTAGTGGATTGTATTGACGAGGATATGTTTCTGCGTGTAAATGAGATAGACTAATTCAAGTGAAGACTTTCTTTCATACCTTGAATGGATCCCCACCGAGCCCGGGCAGCGGCGGTGAAAAGACTACATCTGTTATACTCGTACTGAATATTTTGACGCGGTAACACAGTGGTCCCAGCTCCTCACTCATAAGCCGTGTAAATCCGTCCCAAGAGGTTTGAAGTCCAAAAGGGCCTTGACTTACTTTGAACAGCACAAAACTGGTTACAAGTCAGTTACAAGCCACCCCGCCAGCGGCTTGGGACCGGTTCCAATCCCACTCAAGCCGACAAGCCGACCAAATCCGTTGCGACCGATTTGGGTTTTTTCCGACATACAAGTGAAAGAAACACCTATATGGGCCAAATTAAGATCCAGGCTGCTTAATAAGAAGTATTGGGATGTACCTGAGCAGCCAACTCCATTACAAGATGCTGGTAGCTCCCCCAAAAATCTGACTATTAGTGAGACCGAAAATTGGTGGTTTGAGATAATGGCCTGTAGAGCTACCAGAGGTGAATAGATAAAATCCCGGAATACCTCCCAGAATGGAGAATTTGATAGTAAATCAGTCAGATTCATTGTGGAATGACTTCAGTGAAGTAGTGTTCGGAGCGTGGGTTCAAAAAAAAAAATAGCTTTTTTTCCCTTTGGACCCCCCTTCCTTGATCAGACCTCGTCAGGCTCGGTCAGGCTCGGTCAGGCTTATCAGCCTGGATCAGGCTGATCAGGCCCGACAATCCTTTATTGATGTTTTTTGAACCTGATCAACCACGCAAAAGTCTGATTGGCTTATCAGGCCATATGTGGGCATATATTTTCTGGTCAGCCAATTTTGGATTTTCCGACAGTACAAGAATGTGCTCATGTCACTCAGTGATCTTTGCAGTAACAACAATATATTTCCCATTTTTCATGCTGTTCAAAAATATAGACCTGGAAAAGAAAAATGAGCTGCTTGTCGAGTGTGAACTCACAGCAAATCAAATTGCATTACACATATACACGAGGCAAACACGAGGTCACCTCGTTAACCACCACCATCAATTTGGCGCATTTGCTCCACTTTCCCCGCTCCTGCTTCAGACTTTAACTGGAGCTGGCCCACTCATGTCTTAGTGCCCAGGTCTAACTCTCAGATGTTTTCGCCCTAAAGCCAGCGGTTGCGCTGCCTTGGCTTGAACTGTGTCTTACTGGGATACGGGTCTTCCGTGATGGTGACTACGGGATGTATGTGCTGCTCAGCAAAGGCCGGAGATGACAACACTCTGGGCCTCTTTCATCGTACTTATGTGCTAGTTGGGGCACACCGCTTTCGTGGCTCGTTTCCACAGCACAACTATACCGAGCGCACGGACCATCTCTAGATCGGGTGGTTACCCGATCTGTTCCGGATTGCATTTTAAAAAATTTCCAGTCTGCGATTTCCAAGTTTACAAGAGCAATGGCCGGCCTGCTCTCATGTTATTTATTCTCTATAATATCAAGCTGTGTCCTTGTATACTGGCTCTTTTTGTGTCCCTGCACACCTACCATCCTCAAACTATTTCCTGTACATCGGATTGTATCTATCCAGGGCTGCTCGCTCCCTGCTGCTATTGCAGTGCCATCATGCACTTGCTATTCATGAACACAAGCCGTGTACTCGCACATGTGCTTGACTTGTTCAGATAACTTATAACAAAACTCTGTGTCAGGCATAAACAGTATCTCATGCCGTAACCATGCCCGACGCTCTGTTGTGCACGAACTTCTTATACTATATGCCTATTCACTATTCAATTTGTCATTTTCTCTTCTCTTGTATGGTGAGATTTCCTACTTTTCTTACTAATCTTTATGCACTAGGTACCATGGCTGCACATTTGATGTCCACGCTCTTGCCTAGCTGTAATGTGCCCTCGTGCACCTCCGATCTTCCATCACATGAAGTCGCGCCCAGCCTGATGGCATATAATTTTCTGGCTGCTTCCATATCTCTGAGGCCTTGATCACGACCAGTCGTGTTTTGCACTGGCGCGGTTACCATGGTGCCTGCCCTCCCAAAATCGGATGGCCAAGCTCGTTTCTCTGCTCTTACATCTGTTCGAGAACTCTTTGTACAAGGCTCAACCAGTCAGCACGGTTGGATGGCGGGGATTTATGCCTGGGAGGAGAGAACTTGTACCAGGCTCCACTGGGTTATATCTGTCTGTCCTGCCATGTCAAAGGCCAGCCAGATGTCATTTGCGGAGCTCATGTGCAGTGAAGTTTGGGGCCAGTGTAGTAGCAAGCAAGGCGATTGGTTATATGACACCACACAGGAAGGCCAGTGCACTTTCTGGCTGCTGCCTATTTGCCTGAGATATACAGCCTCGAAAGAGGTCAGCTCGTCAAGGGTGACTGGGTAGTGGTGTAGCACAGTATATTATAGAGGCTGATGTACTTGTACGCTACAACTTGGTATGTTCCAAAAGGGACCGTGCCAAGATAATATATTATCCTGAGTGTTATCTGATCAATAAGCGAGACATCTGCGGGTTACCTGCTGCTTACAAGTGTCTGTGGCTTATAGGCCATAAGCAGTGGGGCATGCCCCCGGTGTCACGCATCCCTCGTCATCATCCGTATTCAGATTGCCTTTCTCATTGCTGCACCTGAATTTCCACTCACTTTCGTTGTGTTGTACTTGTTCTGTGAGACAGCATTGAACATTACTGAACTCCTCACTCATCTGCACTGCCTTCGTTGTCAGGGATGATGGCGTCGCCATTGTCGTCACCCGCTCCAGTGCAGTCTCCTGCACTGGCATCCAGTATGAGTGCGTCTGGATGTGGGAGTCAGCTGTGCTGATTGGTGCAGGATTCAAGTGTGCACCTTCTTCCTGCTCAGCCCCATTCCTGAGGTATTCTCTCACTTCCCTGTCCTTCAGGTTGTCGACATCAGTTCTGTCTCAGCCAGTATTCAGGCCATGGGAGCGGGCTCTGCTGAGGGTGAGGGATACACTGTGGTCCCGGTTGTGTTCTTCACGTTGCGTGCTGCATCAACTAGCAGGCTCTTCCCCCATGGCTGGAAAGATAATTCAGATGTCATTGAGGGAACCATATGTGGGAGCGATGAAGAGTTGCCGTTGGAGTTTGCACGGGGTCTGGGCCTGATATTTCCTTTATGCTGGCCAGGTGCAGGGGACGGACATTCTTGGGTTGTGCCGTAGGGTGGGAGTTAGCTTGGGGCATCTAGAGCATCCCCAATGCAGCCCAACTTCCAGATACTGGTAGTGACAGGCTGTTCTGCAATTTGCACGGCTTCCATTGTGTATGTAGGAGATATACTTAGATTTTTTTCGGGTCTGTGCCTATATAGTTGTTTATTAATCTCACGTGGGTAGAATACGTGGCAGTTTGTGAGTGGGAGGTGTGGGGTGATGGTGGGCCATCCTGCGTTGGGTGGGTCAGGGTTTCTCAGAAAATGTAGGGGGCGTAGGAGATGTAGTGCTCATTTACAGCCGATGTCAGTACCGAGGGCGTGGATCGAAATTTTCTGTTTTGGGATGTTTCTAAAGAATTCCCTATATCTCTGTCAGTTCTTCACCGATTCACATAAAAACCAAACAGATCTACTCAGCCAATTCATGCACAATTAGTAATAGAGAGGAACTTGCGAAAATATTACGTATCAGATAAGTTCTGTTTTGGGACTGTTTTTGCACTGAAGACTGTCTAGCGTGGTGAGAACATGTCCCAGTGACCTAGAATTTTGGGAGGGACAATGTGTATATGTTATGAAACAAGTGATACAGCCAGAACTATATGAAATGTCCAGATGAATGTGATCTTGGCAATATCTCTGAAAGCCAAAAACTGCCGGATGTTTTCACTGGAGCTAGAAGGACTGTAACTAAATTATCCTCACTTCTGGCTCTATCACATGTTTTATCAGGTATGCATGTTGTCTCTCCCAGAATTCTAGGTCACTGGGACATGTTCTCACCCTGCTAGATGGTATTCAGTGCAAAAACAGCGCCAAAATAGAACTTACCTAATACGCAAGTTCCGCTCTATTACTAATTGTGCATGAATTGGCTGAGTAGATCTGTTTGGTTTTTATGTGAATCGGTGAAGAACTGACAGAGATATAGGGAATTCTTTAGAAACATCCCAAAACAGAAAAATTTCGATCCGCGCCCTCGGTACTGACATCGGCTGTAATATGCCTGAGGACACCCACACTGATGCCCCAGTACAGTTGCTTCTCAACGAATCCTTCTTCTCATCATGTTGGTGTGGTTCCTGACTTGATGGACCTATTCCTCCTTGATGGAATCCTTCTCCTCTTCATGTTGGTGCAGTTCCTGTCTTGAAGGACCTATTCCTCAATGGAATTCTTCTCCTCATCATGTTGGTGCAGTTGCTATCTTGAAGGACCTATTCCTCCTCAATGGAATTCATCTCCTTATCATATTGATACAGTTCCCATCATGAAGGACCTATTCCTCCTTGGTGGAATTCTTCTCCTCATCATGTTGGTGCAGTTCCCATCTTGAAAGACCTATTCCTCCTTGGCGGAATTCATCTCCTCGTCAGATTGATAGAGTTCCCATCATGAAGGACCTATTTCTCCTTGGTGGAATTCTTCTCCTCATCATGTTGGTGTAGTTCCCATCTTGAAGGACCTATTCCTCCTTGGCAGAATTCGTCTCCTCATCATATTGATACTGCTTTTGACTTGGTTTGCCCATTCCTCCTTGACAGAATTCTTCTGCTCATCATATTGATACCATCTTTGACTTGGTTGACCTATTCCTCCTTGACTGCTACTCTGCAGGCTCCATAACCATACCCTACTCGTCCTCTTTCACCTGTTGCTTTTGTTCAGCACCTGGCTCGGCTTTTCTGGCAAGGCAAAGTGGAGGGGAGCGCAAGGCAGAGGGGAAGTGCAAGGCGCTACAAGGCAAGTCAGCAGTGGAGTAGCGTGAGTACGAAGTCAGCAGCGGGGCATGCAGCGTAGGAGAAGAAGCAACGCAAGTCAGCAGTGGGGCACGTGGTGTAGGGAAAGGCATGAAATGAAGTCCAGCAATATTCGGTGGGTGGGGATTCAGTATAAATGAAGTAGTGCGAGCTAGGACAGGGATTTGGTATGGAGTCAGCAGAGTAGCATGTGGGTGGGGATTCATGTGAAGTGGATGTTCCATTTGTTTGCCACATTGACTTTTGGGACTACGGTGTAGAAACCACACCTTTACCAACACTTATCTTGCTGTGTAATAATGACTGACTTGTTCTGCTGACGTTCTTATCCCAGATTCCTTGTTCATGGAAGTTGCTCTCTGCAGTCCGTCTGCACATATTGTTTTATGTCCCTCATTTCAATGTTCTTTTTCTGTTCTTGGTTTGTCTGGTAGAAGGGCAGTCACAAGAGTCGACACATGGTGGAGGCTCACAGTGCACAGCAATGGGGAGGGAGAGCTCATGTTCTCCAACCCGTGGGCCCAAGTTGCACACTTCGGGGAGACATGGAGTGCATTAGTGGCCGACGCCAAATGCCTCGAGCTCGATGATGGAAGTAATATGCTTGCTCAATCTGTTTTATTATTAAAATAAAATAAATAGACAGGGTAGGAGTCATGCACCTGTGACACCATTTTCTTCTTCAGGGCCATGTCTGCCTTGGCCTCTGCCTTTAGCCATGTCCTTCTCTGGCTTCACCTGTGCTTCCAGACTCAGTGTTCTGACCTTCGTCTGCAAGGCCTCTGTGCAAAAGAAAAATCATCAATCCTGGGTTTATTCCAATAGTGTTGCAGTCTCTACATCACTATTGTGCCAACAATGCTGAGACATTGGCAACCTCAATCACAGTCAGTTAGCTGCCCAGTGACAGCATTCCTGCCAATATGGTCATTCACAGTAGCCCCCCCAGCCCTTCTTCTCCCCTTTTTTCTTTTTTTTTGGAGGGCTTTTTGTCCTTTGTGTGCTTCCCATGTGGTTTATTTCCCCTTTCCAATTCTGGTAGGGCTTCTGTTTACCACGAGGGTCCACTGCATGGGGCTCTAGAATGTTTTCTTGTGTGTCTTTTTATTTAAGCCTTTACAAAGTTTTTAAATGTGTCTAGCACAGAGGTGAATGCCCCCCATCCCTGGATGCTCGCCACAGGGCACACTGCACAGTACTATGCTCCCCAATGAGCCAACTGTGTGGGGTTTAAAATCCATACTGTGCCGCTCAAGCGTAATCAAGTGCCAATATTAGGCAAGTTTCACTGATGGCACTTAGCTGAGGCTTGATGTGACTCACAGGCATGTGCACTGTCGAAAATGGGCTGGCATGTATAACTGACAGCCTGTCAAAGATCCCTTGAAAGGTTAAACAGTGATGTTAAAAAAATAGCTGCAGTGAAAAAGGCCTCGAGGTTACCCAAAATAGCGGAACTGGGGGAAAAAAGGCACAAATTAGGAAGAAGCAAAACATATACCTATCAATCATTTGATGTGGTCAAGTCCTATGCCACATATGAGCATTACATCTTCTGTGCGGGAGATGAACAGTAGCCAATGAAACCAAAAATTCCCATGGGCTCACAGAATAAATAATGACATCTCTCTAGCCCCATGATCTGCCACAAAATGCCCCCACAACCCACTGTCACTCAAATTCGACTCAACAACATTACAGCATGTTTAACTATGACTGCAAGTACTCTGGCAATGCTTATTGGTAGTCTGAAGAGCCCCTTTCTGGTGGCCATTTCCAATACAACTCAGTCTCTCCTGAAAAATATCGAGGTAAATTACCATTGAGTCTGCTACAAGTGTAAATCTCAGTCAGCTATAACAGACGGTTAAACAAAATAAGAATGAATGTATCCAATTGATGGAGCAAACTTATGAGTTGCTGAATGCAATTCTAATGGTCCACATCAATTCCGACACTGGAGCAGAATTGCCACCAAGTGTGTTGACCCACATCGGAAAGTTCACAGAGTAAGTTGCTTGACCAGAAGGGAAAAATTTGACTTGATATGGACTACTATTGTCAGGACTCTCCACAAAATCCACACATTTGTTGAAGCTCAACAGAATGGTAGCAAGATCAAGAAATTTTTCCGTCAAGGCGAAATGAGCACACTGCTCAAGGATTGCAAGGCAGGATTGCAACAAGGATTTGAGATTTTTCAGGTGTGCCATCTGTTTGGTAATTCAACTGTCTATTGAAGGATGTGATATGTAGGTCAATCACATAAAGGGCATTGCAGAGATGCAAGAAGATGCAGAAAAGCGACACAAAGAAGTGCTTGACATGATTGAAGCTCTGTCCGACACTACTAGTTCAGATGGAGCATCCTCTGTATGGAAATTCCACACCTCTAAAAGAACCAACTAATAAATGTCATACAGATCAGCAGGCTTTATTCAGGCTCTCATAACAGGTCAGTTTCTGCTCAGCTCGCCATGATATCTCTTGTATCTGACATATATCCAAGCTCCAACTCAATCTCTATGCTTCCACCGGAGCCCAAGATATTCCATGGACGAAACTCAGAGATTTCAGACATTCTTCACCTTTTCAGTCAAAGAACACCCAGGATTGCAATCTTGGGTGCAGGTGGAATGGGAAAGACCAGTCTTGCAAGGGCTGTCATCTATCATACAGAAATTACTCAGAGATATAACCAGCATCGGTTCTTTGTTGCTTGCGATTCTGCAACAACCCAAGTGGAACTTGCTGCTCTTATAGGAGCTCATATTGGATTGAAGGAGGAGAAGGACCTCACTTGCTCTGTCATTCAATACTTCTCCAGCAGCTCTGACTGTCTCCTGATTCTAGATAATCTTGAGACATCATGGGAGCCAGTCCAATCCCGAGGCAAAATAGAGGAATTTCTGTCACTCCTTACAGGTGTGGACCATCTTGCATTAGTGGTAGGTCTCAAATATTTTTCACCTATACTTTGAACTTATACAAATTAGATCACAATGCGAGGATCAGAAAGGCCAGCTAAAGTGGCATGGACTCATCCATTTCTGTCCCCATTGAAGCCCTTGGAACAGGCCGCAGCACGACAAACATTTATAGATATTGCAGACAACACACATGACCCAAAAGAGCTTGACAAGGTCCTCTCCCTGACAGACAATCTGCCTCTCGCAATCAGCCTCATAGCCCATTTGGTTGATTCTGAAGGCTGCTCCCATGTATTATCCCACTGGGAGGTGGAGAAAACATCTTTGATCTCACATGGATATGACAAAAAATCCAACTTGGACCTGTCAATTTCATTGTCCTTGTCAAGTCCTAGACTCAATCCCCATTCAAAAGATCTCTTGAGTCTTCTGTCAATGCTCCCCAATGGCCTTTCAGATGTCGAGCTTGTGCAAAGCAAGCTCCCATTTGGTAATATCCTGGGTTGCAAAGCAGCATTGATTTGTACCGCCTTAGCCTACACTGATGAACACAAGCGGCTGAAAGCATTGGTACCCATCAGAGAGTATATGCAGAAGATCCAACCACCTGGAGATCATCTCATCCGACCTCTTCGCAAACATTTCCAGGAATTACTTGAGTTTTTCATGGAATACCGTGGAACTCAATCAAGTTCTAACACAGTTGCTCGAGTATCATCAAACTACTCAAACATACAGAATGTCCTTCTGAATGGGTTGCAACAGGGACATCCAGACCTGGTGAATAGCATTTACTGTGCATGCAATATGAATAGATTCAGCGCCATCATGGGGCAAGGAGCTACTTCTCTCATTCAACAGATTCAAAGTGTCCTTCCACACCCATATGACCATCATCTGGAGGCTTACTTCATTATGGAGTGTTGCAACTCATGGGTGTATCCAATTTCCAATGCAGAATCTGATGCCCTGGAACACTTCAAGGAGTTTGATGACCCAGATCTTAAATGTATGCTCCCTGACCAATACTGGTCTGTTGAGACTAACTAAGTTCACACAGGCAGATTCTATAATTCCTTGGCAACCTATTATCGAGTAAAGGGTGATATGTCCTCTGCCACAAAATTTTGTGAGGCTGCTATATCTTTAGCACTTTCAAATGGGAACACCAAATGGCACTCACAAGGATTGCACAACCTTGCATGTGTTGAATGGAACATTGGTGATTACTCTGCTGCTCAAGTGCATGCAAAGGAGGCCCAGAGACTGGCTCTAATTTCTTCAGATTTATACAGAGAAGCAGAGGCACTCCGTATTGAAGCTATTTGCTGTTATACCTTGGGGAACTACACAAAAGCTATGTCTGTCTGCATTAGGGCAAGAGAGCTCATAAGTCTTTGTGGCATGTCCCATGGAAATTTGGACTATGGCATCATGAATACAATGGCAGAAATCCACCGGCTCAAATCAGAATATGTTGAGGCTCGCCATATCCACACTAGCATTCTTGAAGGAACCACTAAACAGGATACCTACACCTATGGTCTTGCTTTACTTAATATCACTGAAATTGATGTGTTAATTGTTGCTCCAAAGAATGATGTCCAGAGGAATTGTGACAGAGCCAGAAAAATGTTAGACGCTATGGGTGATGCTGAGGGAGTGGCATTTTGTGATGTCATTCTTGCAGATGTCCACATGAGCGAGGGAAATTCATTGGCAGCACAGACTATTTGTGAAAGGTGCCTCAAATTGAACTTGGGATCCTCTCAACTCACAAGTCACTGTCTGGAACGACTTGGTGATGCCAGTTGTTGGGGTGATTTGGTTGGGATGTCTAGCTGGACCACAGTGTTTCTTGTACATTCTCTCAAAAGAAAAGAGAAGCTCGGAATCTTCAAGGCACTCCGATCCTTAGGAGATATCTTCCTTGCACAACATGATGAGCATACAGCCACCAATTTGTTCACAGTTGCTCTAGAGGGATTCACCGACATGGATGTGCATCGCAGCAGAGCTGAATGCATGCTCCGATTTGGAGACATTTCTATGGGACACAGTGACCTGCTCAAGGCAGTGGAGTTGTGGGAGAGAGCGAGACCCCTGTTTGAACGTTCCTCGCAGGCTAAACAGGTTCATGATATTGATAAAAGGTTTGCCAATATCAGCAAAGACATCCTGGAGCAACACAGACACAACTTGGCTCATCTGGCAGAGCTTAATGCACCAGCTGGGACTGTGGAGGAATTTGAGGATGATCTGTCCGACATTGAAGACCTGGACAAGGTGGACATGGGTGAAGAGAAATAGCTCAATTTGATTGCAGCCTGACGCTTGCAGGAGTTGCGTATATTTTTGTTGATGATTTTCTATGTTGTTATTTATGGTTACTGATTAGCTACATGCTTCCCTCTGGTTTGGTTTGAAATGAATGAGAGTATATATTTATTTGATAAGAGACTTGGGCGTAATGTCATCTTAGGAAAATAATGTTCAGTATTCAGGCAAAAACACAGAAGGTAGAGTCGAGCTCGATTAAATTTTTTTCCACAATACAAAAAAAAAAAAGGCGGAATATATTCCGCATGTCCATTGGGAGGTTCAAATCCTGCTTCTCCTTGCAAACTTCGGACACTCGTCCCTCTAATTGACGCAAGGTGATCACCAGGATCACAGGCCTTCCTCGGTTTTATTCCTTTCTTTTGAGGTGCAGTTACAAAGAGTGTAATACTGAGCGAGAGAGATAAAATTGAGGTTCAATTTTGTGTTGGGGTTCCTCTATGTCAAAAGAATGAGATTGAACAGGAAAGAAAGAAAACCAACCTGCGCTGTTTCTCTGGGAGGCTGAGAGGACTTCTTGCTGCCACTCAAAAATGAAAGCAAGCTGAATACTTGAGATGGAATTTAGGTTGAATTCTTGTTGGAGATCGATCCTTGTCTCTTGCTCCAAATGCCACTGGCAATTCGTCCTCACCGATCACCACGGTTTAAATCAAGTTTAAATACTCACACCAACTTATTGCGAGACTGAAGACAAAATAAATACACGTCAAGCAGATTATAAAACTCAGTGTACCGCCAGAGTTCCACAATTCACACCACCTTCATTCCTAGTTGTAGATATAATTTATTCAGACGTGCGTGTCCAGTAGATCCCGCATTGAATCTAATAAAGCTGTTCTGTGGATTTTAAGATATGAATTTCAGATGGCCAGACCGAAACCTGTGCAAGCACAACCTCGAAAGAGGGCCCAGGGCTCAAACTCGGAAACAGAGACCAGCAGGCCCTCCATATTGTTTTGTGGGCCTCTGCCAACAAATGCCGAGGAGGGATTCCAATCCTGCCTATTTTGCCATTCATTGTAGAATGACTTCCACATTGCGTACCAGATGAGTGACTGGTCGATGGGCTTGCTTCATGCCTCTCAGCAGTGCGTATTAGAGGAATGAACACAAAATCTCAGGATTGGGAAGGGAAGAGAAAACAACATCATATTGAAATGTACATGCAGCTGGTGAGACTCGAACTCACATTTCCTCGTCAGAATTTCCTTGCATATTGTATAAGGTGACTTGCCGTTAGTCCGCAGAGGCTTGGGGGCAGACAGTAAGAATTGGAGTTTCCTTCTCACCAATGACTTCAGCTCAATTTCAATTCAAAAATTGACGGGTCATTGTCATATTGGGATTACCCACTCCCATTCTGAAAATTTGACTGTCCTCAGTTAATACACTGGGATAAACTAGCTACCAGTCAAGGTTTCGGCGCAAAAACGGAGAGCCGTCATCATTGTATTATTAGAGAGCTTGCGCAAAAGCCGCATGAGCCGCACGCGGCTTTTGTGCATTGCGCAAAGCCGCGGGTTTTTCTGCGCTGTTCTTAATTCTTGTCTTGCTAAATACCATCCAAATGCCCCTTGAATCCCATATTCCACTCCTGAGAGTGCTATTTGTTGGATGTGCTGCTGTGGGAGGCCGCATTTTTTACGCATCACGAAGGTATCACTCAAGCTCCACTTCCTTCCCCCACACTCTCACCTCTGCTGCGCAGCAGAGGCAATGCCGAGGATGTTCCCTCTCCCCACAGCACCTCTCCTTCGCCTCAAGGAAGTTTACATTGAAATAGTCGATTGACATGTCTCACATTTCAAATTTGCCATGCGGCTTTGCGCAATGCAAAAAAGCCGCATGGTGCGGCTTTTGCGCAAGCTCTCTATTCAGGAGAAGAGCAAATAACGAGTAGCCGGCCGGCGATTTCAGAGCTTTCTCCACTGATCGACTCTAATGGAATGATTTTTGTCTTTATTCACCCATGAAAGAATTATCTCCGAATGAGTATCCGGGCGGCCACAAGTTTGAACTTTAGAGATCCTATACCCAGAAAACACATTCTATTCATTCAATTCAATGTGATAAATATTCTGCATGCAGGCAGAACATTTGCAAGTTGCGTATATCTCGGCAAGGCCAGATACCTTCCAGGGAGTCTGAAACTCCCAGAGGTTCATAAGTAGCCTACACTTGAGTGTCCACATCCAAGTTCATTGCAGTGCGATACAAGTCATCCGAGTTCAACCTTGTGGTAGATAGAACAGTGCACCATAATCCACACCTAATATGGATTTAAATGACGGGCGGGAGACATCGTGAGCTCTATCTATCAAGTGAATAGACTCGTTACCAGTCTGCCTTACAACGGCAAATATTAGTGCAAGCACTATGCCGTAGGCAGACTGGTACAACTCGGACCGATCAAAAGCGCTGCGCCCGGAGTTTGAAAATTTTCATTTCTTGTGCCCTGGCTTCCAATCTCAATATTTTTCTTTGATCAAAGCTAGAGGTCCTTGTGAAGTTCCCTCAGCTGAAATTCTGTCTCCTCAGAATTTTGATTCCTCTGCTTGGGTGAGTCAAACATGCAGGACTATTTTAATAGAGAAAGTCCCGAGATCACCGAAAATAACTTTGACAGCATGATCGGCACCACTCAAGAATTTCAAACTCCGGGCGCAGCCCTTTGACATGTCCCGAGTTGTACCAGTCTGCCTACGGCATAGTGCTTGCACTCGGATTTGCCGTAGCGCGGACTGGTCACGAGTCTATCAAGTGAATGTGTTGACTTTCCGGGCCACCACAAAAATTGGTACACATCTTTGACAGTCACTGGGACAGTCAAAACTTGTCCAGGGCCGGATTGACACAGATTTGGGTCAAGCTCCCACATGTCTGGATGTTGGAAAGTGGACAGACACACGAACAGATCACAAACCCGGAGCCATGGTCTGAGTCTGGATTCTTGCTGTATTAAGTCCATATTGGAAACTGAAGGGGTAAACAGTCTATTGACCGAGGTCTACAGTCCAGTATTTATACATCCCCAGAGAACAATGGGTGGGTGGAATAATGGCGAACTAAATCATGCGGAGTTCAAACATCCTGACTCGATAAACAATGAGTGGCGCCTCAAACGCGTGGTTGCTATGTGCCTCGACACGTCTCAATGTGTTCCCAAGAGTTCAGCTCCATGGCGACGTCCTTGACACGTCGTCTGCCTACGTGGCTCTGGTGGGCTGACATGTTGCCTCTGACCTCTGATTCCAACAGCCCATAATCAGAGGCCAAGTTCATTATTTCCTCCAACGGGAAGACAGGAACTGGACAGGTCCGGACTATCCAACAGAGGCCAAATTGGCACCTGTCCAGACCCTGACAATATTTGGGTTCTGCAATGAGTCATCCTTCAATTCTTCTTCTTGTGGTGAAACAAGTTGAACACAACACCAGAGACATACACGGCAATCTAAGGCTGCCATCTGAGGTGCACTGTGCCTCTCAATCCTTATGATGACCTCTGGACAACCTCGGAAATTTTATATGGCCGCCACAACTTTGTCTTCAAATCCTTCAATTTGAGTCACGACCGCTTCTATTCAGTTTCGTCACCCAATTTCTTTCAGGACAAGACAATAAAGCCTGCAGGAGACTTCGGTAGAGTCATGGCACCCGTATCTATGTGACTGGGTCAATTCCTGCCATCCGACCTGGAACAGGTCATAAAATCCAAGATCTACACCAACCTGGTCAAACAGACTACTTGCAGAGGGTACAAGCAAGGATCTGTGATTCGAACGATATACTGTTACTATGAAAGTTTTCCCAATTCGACTTGAGAGTTAGGAAGCCTGCGGAATCCATATAACTTCAAAGTGGCCAATTTGATCCAGATGATGACACACCAGTGGATGTGAATGGGGCTGTTCCGGAATCACCTTTCGTTGATGCGCCCAGAGAGACCGGAAGTTGTAGACAAAGTTGCTAGATCTCTTTAAAGATCTTTGCAATAAAAGTACTCTAAGATATAGCAGGAACATCAGACTTTTGACATTTTGATTGTCGCGTTGTCACGCATTGTACAACGCGCAACAACGCGGCAACGACCTGCCAAAACGGCACAATGCGGCCGAAAAACGCCGCAACGTCACAACCCTAACAATGTGGGGCCGAAAATGCACCATGCCGATGATGGTGCACTGTCGCCGCGACTCGGCGGTTTATCCCAATCAAAATCCTTGCTCATCCAAGGGAGTCCTCCATCCCTGCATCCCATTCCACCTGCCCCTGCAAAATGTCATACTTGATGTCAAGCTCATCGTCGTCGACAAAAATTCATCGACCACGCGAAAATGCGAAAAAACGCCGAAACGCGGCAATCAAAATGTCAAAAGACTGATGAAGTTCTTGAGAGATCTTGAGAGATATTCAAAAAATCGTGCAAGAACATGAGCCATGAAGATTTTGTAGGGTATTTAGAGATCTCTTGCAGTCTGCGAGATGCAAAAACTCACATCCTTCAAGTTCTCAAAAGATCTTGGAAGATCTCGGCCAAAGTTGAAAATCTTGAATGATCTTCAAAGATCTCATGTTAAACAACCTGCTCAAATGAATAAAAATCCTTTTGTCCAGTAAGGACCTTCATAGAATTATTAACGCGATGCCTCCACCATGCCGAGCATCTGTCATTCGCGGCTTTCTAGGAAGCGAGACCAAGGTATATCCCGCAGGGACATCAGCAACTTCGTCCTCGCACGGAAGCAAATCAATTTCAGCAAAAAATATAATGTCATACTCGCACAGGAGCTCATGAAACTCGGGACTGGTGAGCTTGAATGTGAATTCATGAAAGATGTTCCAGTACATAAGATTTACTACATCTTTAGCTCCTTCATGATCTGTCTTGTTGCGGTCTGAGCGAGACGGTGGTTTGTTGCCACTAGCGTGACCTCTGAGGTGTCCAGACCAAGCACCTGTGTTTTGCGAGCGGCTCCCAATCGAGGACATGAATCCGCCGGTGCCATTTTGCGTCGCAGAAACACTACGTGCATAATCGCCCGCGATCACAGCCAGAAATCCAGCAGACCTAGAAAGCTCATTGACAGAAGGTATAGATGTATGCTGGAGACGGCTCGATAGCAGATGGACCGCTGTGCTACAGGTAAATGGTTTCCAAGAAAATGAGAGAAATGACCTTGCAGAGTCCCGGATTAATTTTTGTTGACAAACAAGGAAACCACAATTACGCCGGTCACACAGTGGAGGCCGAAGGATATTTAGGACCAAAGAATTGCGTCCAAACATGTCTTCCTGTTTGGGAATATGTTTCACACGTGACGTAAAAAAAATCTGTTAAAGATTCCTTCAAACCGGCGAAAAGAATATCTTGACCTATGTCAATATGTTAGTAGAGAGTAGATAAACTCAAAGAGAAATTAAAGCTTGCAGATTATTAGTAGTTTGTGTGCAAAACCGGCGCGGAAGTAGCCGCAATCAGAAGCCCTCTTAGGACTCGCATATTTATTCTTTGTCTGCGAGCACTGCAAGTATTCCTGAAATATTAACTTTCAAAAGGTGGATTGACCTAGCTCAATAGCTTTTCTTTCCAAAATTTACAATAGTAGATAGGATGTGCAAAAGCCGCACGAGCCGCATGCGGCATTTTGTGCATTGTGCAAAGCCGAACCGCAAATTTGAAATCTGAGAGGTGTCAATTAACTATTGTATTATAAGCTTACCTGACGCAGAGGAGAGGTGCTGTGGGAGAGGGAAGATCCTTGGCATTGCCTCTGCAGCGTGGCAGATGTGAAAATATAGGACAAGTGAGTGATGCCTTCGTGATGCTTGAAAAATGCGGCATCCCACAGCTGCACATCCAAAACATAACACTCCCACGAGTGGAATATGAGATTGAGGAGGCATTGAAGGCTAATGCAAAACACAAGAGTGAAGAACAGCGAAGAAAAAGCCGCGGCATTGCACAATGTACTAAATGCCGCATGCGGCTCATGCGGCTTTTGCACATCCTATCTAGTGTTTGTTTCAAACGGGATATTAACCTAGGTCAATATGTCACTTGAAACAAAGACTTTTGTAAGAGAAGGTATTGACCTAGGTCAATAGGCCCATTGAAAGTTGATATTTCAGCAGTCCTTTCAGTACTCGCGGACAAAGAATAAATAAATGAGTCCTAAAAGGGCTTCTGATTGTGGTTACTTCCGCACCGGTTTTGCATGTCCAAATATTTGGAAAAATAAGTCGCTTGGAAAAGAGAGTGTCAAAAGATCCACAAAATTGTGGAAAAAGAACTTGTTGAGTTATTTATGGAGTTATTGATGCGGTTTTGAGTTTCAACCGTCGGTAATTCCTTGCATGCCATCATCAGCCCGATAACGGCTTGAGATGGCTTATAAGCCCATATGAGCTGCCCTGTCAGAGGCTTATAACATATTACAATCTCTTCCAAGCCTGTAATCCTGCTCATGCCGTTACAACCCAAACAGGGTGTTGAAAGGGTTGCTCGGTATCTACGACAGGTATACTAGTAAGCTCGAAACCAATGGATAGAATGTAGTAATACACTTATTCCTTAGAATAATGTATTAGACCACAACTATCAACTGAAAATGTCTCCTTTCCTCCTTGTTGAACGTCTAGATGATGTCCGATGAGTTACAAGTCTTTAGAACTCTTTAGAAAGGTCCAAGGAACACTGTTTAAGTTTTCCTGTTGCTGGTTACTTTGTGAATTACTCTAAACCGAGCTTTTCCCCAAAGTGCGCAAACTAGCAGAATTAAGATTCTTGGGTAAGAATGCTCTTTTCTACAAGTGGTTTTTAGATATAAACTTCTTAGCTTTTGCACACAGAACAACACTGGTTCTGGTAGCCAATAGTCCGATGATCCCAATTCCCAATAACTCTGACAAGACCAATATTCCGACGATCCCAAACTCAAATCCAACAGTGGACGTTAATCCCAAGGCAACAATAACTCTTTATAAACTTGAGACTCTAAACACAAACTCTGAGAGTATTGGTTTTATGTGACAAGCCCTGAACCAGACGACCTAAGACGAGACAGATGCTGTTTAGGCACTGGCTCCAGCAGGGACTCCCAATTCAGTGCTGTACCACTCAAACATGTCCTCCTTATATACTGTACACTATGATGATTACACTACCGGGTATACATGTGTTAGTTCTGGTAGCTTAATCAGGTATGCATGTGTCCGCATTTTGTATAGGATCTACTGATCTACCCCTACATTTCCGATCGTTGCACACCAACCTTTAATCCACCGCATGCCAAACTTTGGATTATTAGTTAAAACGTGTCTTTGGTGTCCCCCGAACAGGAGATTCGGAAAGCGCTGGACTCTAGCTTTCGATAGAGCCCCTGACCTCCCTAATCCGCCAAGCGGTTGCTGAGTTATATCACATTAAGTGCCGATCTCAATTAGGAACCCTAATTGGGATTGATAACATTGATCGGTTTAGTAAGTGACCGGTGCCGGTTAATCCGTCCCGAGCTGACATCGTCACATGATCTGTCGCATTGTGTCAATTACGCAAAGTCCCCACAACAAATGGTTAAACCCATGGTTTAACATAGCCGTCTTTTGGTACGAGCCCTCAGAGTGGATGTTATTTTATATTCCCTGCCTTGTAGGCCCCACTGTAGTCTAAATCTCGAAGATTGGCTAGTATATAATAAATCTGTTGGTTTAAGGAGCTAAACCAGTATTTGTGTTTCTGGTCAGTCATCCTTTTGGGCCAACTCACTATGGTCTTTCGTGGGTTTAAGCTTATGGATAACAATTCGGGACTCATGTTACCCCTTAGATGTGCGCAGAACATAGTAAAATCGCAAAATTGCGCCTATTTCACTAGTGTTCCATTTTCTGGCTTATCAGTGTTTCCGACACAGGCCCCATGCAATGTCCGACTCGTGGCCTATCTTATGCTTCCCAGATTCGATGGAGTGAGTTTAGAATGGTATTTGGTCTACAATGCTCACTATCTGACTACTAACACCCCACTTCCATCTCGAAGGGAAAGTCGGTGGGTATGTAAAAGATTTCGAGCTGGTAGGACAGCAACGTAAACCCGGTACCTCTGGGTGTCTGATAACGCTCACCGTAAGTATGGTTCCCGATATGTCTACAATGAAATACAGGCTTACAGAAACACGAATAAATACATCTTCGTTCAAATGGAGCCGGGTATGTTCGTGCGAGTGATCCGGGGTGGGTAGTACAATTTCGAAACTAAAGTGTCTCCAATCAGTATTGTGGCCTGCCTCAGAGATTTGCAGTCAACGTGTCAGTTCTGCAGATGAAATGGATGGATTGAAGCCAAAACGACACACCGATGGGAGACGTAAAATTGTACATCATGGGATTGAGTTTCGAGGGCCTCCGGCACAGCGATGGGTTGATTTCTGCGAGCCCAGCCAGGCTGTTCAACTTAACGTCAGCTCCATCACATCAGATCAGTATAATCTAATTTTTTTTGTGGATACTCTATACACTATGTCACATTTTGTACAGGCAATCAGGTGGGCAGATTATTGTGTACACACGAAATCTGTCTGCATGCAGAACTTTTCATCACCACTGTACCTCCTAGTGGGATACTGTGTTACTTTCTAACTGGATTATTCAATCATCATCCCAGCTGGGTTATTACCTGTCACCCAATGTCTAGCTGACTTTGGGCTTGCCTTGACACCTAATAGGTTTCTATACTCAGAGTGGACAGGAGTATGTAGACCCAAATGCATGAATATCCACTGTGTTCCAACCCTTCCTAGACTCAGCTTGAGTGTAGGAACCTAGAAGTAGCTACTAGGTGCCTAGAGAATAGTCTATGGAGGTCTGCCTGGGGCTAGGTTGGCACAGGTAGGTCTAGGTCTGGCAGGATCTGTGTAGGTTGTAACAGGTACTTGTAGCTACCTACACAAGGGGGGAGGGGACATGGTTGCTCAGAATATTGGATGATGGAAGTGTTCCATGATTTTTCCCGGGACAGTGTTCAAAGACCGTATCACAACTCGTCCTTGGGCAGCTTTTGAGGATCACAACGCACAGAGAAAGTCGAGGTTAAAGCTTGAGGGTCTCAAAATAACTTTGCCAGGCCCTTCCATGGATCTGACAGCAATCTGCGAGGTGAAAACAACATTAAAAGGTAAGTCTAGGTCTGTGCAGCTGAGTTCAGGGAGCTACCCTCACCTTCCATGAGCTACCGCCATCTACGCTGACCTGAGTTTAGGTGCCTTATTGGGTACTCATAAAGCCAGACAGACATTACGTGTAGTCGCCTAGATGGGGGGCTGTGTAGGGACCTACAGCGACCTAACTCCATCTGGCACAATCTACAGCACCTAGTCTCAGCTGAGTCTAGGACGGGTGAGAACACAGTAATCTCGACGGCGCGAGCAGGGATTGACCCGTGTCCGAATGAGCTTCAATGCTCGGAATGTACTGCATAGCCATAATGAGTTTTTGTTTAGTCAGTGTAGAGGGCGAGAAGATGGCGTTAAAAGGAAAGACGTGAAGTCACGATGTCACGGTGGCATCGAAACAATAACGAACAATGCAGCCACTGAACAAAGCAGCCAACCAAATACAACGCCACACGGCCTTTGAGTCTTTCCAATACCACCGTGTCCTTCAGGTTGGTGACACCAATTATCATCTCACTTGCCTCTTTGCCAATGGTACTGACCTTTGGCACACTGCAGCAGCCACTCCCGAGCTGACCTCAGCACACAAATTCAGCGAATAATTCGCATCCTTTTGTGACTCCCTATGAGCCTGCTAGAATACCGATCCACACGTGTCAATGTTGACCTGGCATCCACCTACAGCTCGCGAGTACGGTGTCTCTACAATTTTCGCCCGCTAATTGGCTTTTTTGGCTTGAACGTCCTGAACAGCTAGATCCGTGCAACTGGTTTAAACACGTTGAAACGGGTCAAACAGATTAATCGGTTGAACCAAGTTGAATGGGTTGATTCAAATTAGTAATTGTTTTAGGTAGTAGGAATTTATAGTAGTAGTATGGTTGAACCGGCTTAAACTGGTTAAAGAGTTTAAGAAAAATTCCCCGCAAAACACCCTTGGTTTAAGCCAAGCTAAGCAGGATTTATGTAGATACTTTCAACTGACCAAATTTGATTCCATTTTTTATGAACAAAATGTTCTCCGCACCTCCCTACGCCGAAGTCGTCACGGTCACACGAGTTGAAACGATCCCCTTTCATTATAAAGTTCTGCGGGTCCAGCTGAGCACTTTTAAAACTTTACCGCTTTGGTTCTGCCATGCACTGGAAATCAGTGGCGGTCGCCTCGGATCTTCTCAAGTGTATTATTCACGAAGTTGAAATCCATACTCATGAAGACCTACACACAATCCACCAAAAGTGACAAATATCTCCCCTCTGAAATTCGACATACAGATCCATTTCTTCAAGATTTACGGATACTCAGATGTCCGCTACATGCCATCAGCCCAGGTGCTCGTAGAAAAAAACATCATTTGCAGCACTCACTGCAAAATTGGTCACATTGCGTGTCGTCTGGGACACACCACACATCGGTTGGGTTGAGTGCGCAACACGTACGGCAGAACGTGGCGCAGAACTGATTGTTCAGTCAGCGTCAGCCAATCCAAGAATGCAGGGCATGGAAGGAACAGGGAGAGTGAAGACCAACAGCAGGGGTACCAGCAGGAGCGCCACGCCTCGCACAGGCGGATAGGCCGAGTGTGCCACTACGAGTGGCAAAGAACGCAATCACACGAGGAACATAAAACCAGCGCGCATGGCCGTTAGTGGTTGAGATTATGGGGAAAATTGGTGTGGGTGATTTCCTGGAGGAACTGGGACTCTTTTACAGCTGTTTCCGAAAACCTTGAGACAAACTTTTTATTTTGCCAGCGCCGAAAAATTTTGATGGCTGCTAAGGATTGCCCGTTTGGGTGTTACCGAGCCTAAGCGAGGACAGCCGAAGCGCCAGAATTTATCACTCCGCTCAGTTTTGCCTAGCCGCCCTTCGCGTCAGCCGATGCGCCTTCCCTCAGCTCTTTTGCAACTGGACTTTCCGGGCAGAGCACATTGAGATTGTATTCTGTGTGGATGCCGCAGAATTTTCGGCTGCTGGCAGATGTCTAATATAGCTGATCCGACGCCAGATCTGGTAATCCTTAGCAGCCATCAAAATTTTCGGCGCTGGCAAATAAAAAGTTTGTCTCAAGGTTTTCGGAAACAGCTGTAATACTGTTTTTCGAGGCGTGATATCGGGCACACTAAGGAACTTCTATTTCCAAGTACTTCTCCATGCGAGCCGAGCACTTCTGTTTTCAAGACAGGTGTGTTTGACAATGAGTCGTCGAACAATGATAAGCATCTTCGACATCTGGTTTCGTGTCTCTTTCAAATACCGACGCTCCTGCACAGTGCGTTGACGTTGGCCTCCTGTTTTTTCTCGTTCCAGGAACGTTCTGGTTGCACTTGCACTCACTTACGACGAACAGATATACTGTATGCCTGTTGTGTAAATTCTTGCATGAATAGAGACGGCGGCCATGCATCACCTCCGTGAATCTGGCGTGGCAATTTTTTGGGGTTGAAGTATTGTTCCGTTGAACAGTCCCCTGTCATGACCGGCGGCCACCTTCAAGCGTATCCGTCAAGCATGGGAGTGTATCCAGATATGTATCAAACTCTGTCAGTATCGATACTTTGCATATTTTTTAAGTTCCCGAAGCCATAGTTCTTTGCAATCATAGTTCTTTTCAATCAACAATTTGGAGCAGTACTAGTGGCTATGGACCCGACGCAGTAGTTCAAGAAGCGGCACTACGACAAGCAAGCTTTCTAGTGGCTTCAATACCTCAGGGTCATGGCTTTCTCGTGTGCAGTGCATCCTCGCTTTCTGTCACTGGCGGCAGATGGAGCTATTTGACAGATCTTCAACTCTTGGTAGGAATTCGAACAAATCGATAGCACGGAGACCGCACCGAAACTTCAAAATTCAAATTCTTACATTATGGACATAGTATTATGGTTACAGTGCACAATATGTCTTCCTTCCGCGAGTGTGTACACTACGAATTTGAACGTCGTGAACTAGTGCAGAATCAAACGATGTTATCTAGGGTATCATCGGCCGCGGGAAGTTAACTCGGGTGAGATGATATTGGATAACGTCAGCTAGATGTTGAGGCTTTTATAAAAGCATTTTTCAGCGAAAATTGCGTACATCTATGAACGTGGTGCGTGAAGTCTTTTACCATGAACCATGCTTTCTGTCCGTCCACATATTTGTACTCCGTACTCCATGTTTGTCCCCATTTACGTGCACGGTGTGAGAACTAGAGTTACAACGTGTACGAACAATGTGTACGTGCACCAAAAAGTATTTTTGTTCAATCTTGTGCAATTGTACGCCCTTACTCGGTATCACAAAAGTAACCGGAAATCGATTTATCGCATTAGAGCCTGTCGACGAAATTCAACAAGGTGCTATTGGAATATGCCTCGGGTTATTACGAGTCGAAGAAATAATTTCCGTGCGTGAATTGGTTCACGAGTGCCGTCAAGAGACATGAAAATATCAATTCTGCCAGTTGCAAATACGACATTTGATCATTGTCCGGGAAAAGTAATCGAGAAAGGACTCAGAACATTGAATCAACTCAGAACAATGTTGAGGTCAATAGATTAACATCTTCCGCAACTTGTACAGACTAACATAGTGCCTGTGCTTTCCAGTAATGATAATAATGATTAAAACAAATGAAAGTGCATTTGTAATCATGGTGGATTTTGATGGGGAGGGAGAGGAAATAATGACTCAAAAATGCAACATGGATGGACCAGACAGTCCCCACCCATATTTACATGAAAAGCCCGAGTGCCAAAAATGATTTCCCCCTTCAGCAGATATTTTAACAGTGGAACTCACAGAACTTGCTCGGTGTTTGGGTCGGGGAACATGAGAGCCTCTGTTTTCGCCCATCTACACACCTCACCGCCTTATTTTTGCATACCAAATACTCAAGTCCCTCCGGAGCCCTGCTTCAGTGACTACCAGCCACATCTTTCCACCTAGGGAGTGCTGCTTAATGGGATCTTTGACCATTTGAGCTAAAATCAAGTGCAATAAAATTAATCTATTTTGCGAGAACATGCACCATGTTTTGGGGATGATTTCGCATTGAAGGCCTCCCATGCATCCTAAAGAACAAGTCTGAACCAGAGTTTACTCCAAACTCCGTCCATAAACACGAATTTCCGGTTACTTTTTGTAATACCGAGTACAATGAGCTTTGTCGGGTTTATCCCAAATAGGACATCTGCAGGCGTTGCTCCGCGATAACCATCAAACCAAGGCCACAGATAATCAACCCATTGGTACCGGCAAAAAAATGCCATCAAACCTGGAAGTAAACCTCAATAGCTTCTTGGGTCAGACACAATCTCATTGTAATAAACAATGAATTTGTAAAATTAATGGCTGACTTTCCATAAGGATAGAAGGTGCTAGTGATGGCATGCATCAATAGGATATTCCAGTTGTTCAGCAACGGTCTGAATTCCCGCAAGAAAGAATATTCCATTAAATTTGGTTCTCACCCTTGAAGGACCGGAGCGAACTCCGATGAGGAATGGGATGCTATTGCATTTTTCTGGTCAGAATTGGGCTCCAGGCGGCTTGGGAAGCGGACTGAGTGTTTGTGCAGGCTGCCAAACAAGTAATAAAGTCTGAAGGAGGGTCCCTACCTCCCTCTCTAGAATTTCTTAAATATCGAGCAAACCTTGTCCGGTTTCGTGCCCCCGAAGTGACGGAACTGCCTTCAAAATATTCCCCAGCATTTATCTAAGCTTATGGTCAACCCAGTGTGGTTATAACTGCACGTTTACAGCATAGGCAAATCAATAATCATTGGAGAATATTCAAAACAAATCTGGGCGTAAAACGCGGACATGCGCGAGTGTGGTTGTAATTGCACGCTTACAGGATAATTATTAGAAAAATATTCAAAACAGATCAGGGCGGACAACGCGGACACGCGCAAGGGCGCTTTGAAACACAAGCAAAGGCTAAACGGCGCTGTAGATGTCAGACAGAGGTATGGGCGACGGTGGTTAGCGGCAAGTTAGTTTGATGGGTGATTGATGAACATTGAATCAAGGAGATATCATCGCTGTCAGAACTACAACCTGGATATTCTACCCACGGTGTACGAAGAGGACATCACAAAAGTACCCAACCAACACACCAGAGGCTTGTGAACCATTCGATGAGCGTTGTACGTACGAACTGAGAGTACGTTTTGGTACACGTGCACGGTTCAAAGTGTACGTTTTCGGGTATTTTCATCGAGCAATATGTACGGTCTCAATACCAGGTAATATTCAGTTATAAACACTGTCATAGGCTTTGAGCATTAAGCTAAACGTAGACGATCACAGACTTGCCGTTGAACCAGTTCCAGCATAAATAGCCGAGCCTCTCCATTGATCTTGTAATCAACGCGTACTTGCACAGTTCCTTCATTCGGCCGCATGCAGCGGGACGCATTGCGTCAGGTTTTACATATGTATCGCGGATCAAAATGGCAGAAAATGCAAGTATATGTCGGCGTGCGAGCTAAGGCGTCGATATTTGGGGACGGAGGATCGAGAGCACGAGGTCTGCAGTAGATATGCACCTACTTATGAGCTCCTACTATAGACGTCGACATGTATGTATACAGATGGGACTCAGCTGCGGAGATAAGTCTGGTCGTCCCCGACGACCACAAAGCAAGGCGTGATCCGCACTTACATTTACCCAATGTTTGTTGGGTTGTCGGCAGGTGCGGGGTGGGGGTTCACCTGCGAGGCCCAGTGCAGATCGGACTGTGAGCAGAGCAGTGGTGAGCACGACATGCGGATGGACATGAAGATAGATGGATAGTAGCGAGAAAGAAAGACGTAGAAGTAGAGGAACAGAACACACGAATAGCGAGGCCCATGCCCGTGCCTCAGATAGCACCGGGATCGCGTTTGCGCTGTGTGACTCGCCGGCACCGAGCAGGATGGACGCCGAGGACAGGAGCTGGATAATCCCGGGTGCCGCAGACGCACACGCATATGCAGGAGAGCCACGTACCATACACGGAACGACCCCCATCCCTGCCCCCGAGCACCAGAATAAAATGCACAACCAACTGCGTAGGTCCCCAACAAATAAATAATACATAGAGGAGATGGAGATCTCCTGGGAAAAGAAATGAACGCAAATGGAAAAGGGACGAACCTAATCCCTACTCCTAAAACGTCTCCTCGTCTGATGGCACACCCACGCCACCTCTTCTCTTCCTTCTCCGTGATCTCGAAGCCTTCCTGTGTGCTTCGTTAGTATCCATATTATTATGCATAGGATCGAGTATAAGGAGGAGAAAGATACGGGATAAAAGAGAAAAGAGGAATGAAAAGGAATGAAATGAACCCTCGCTCGCTTGCTATCCAACAATAGAGTGTTACACAATAGCGACGAACGAATCACAAGCATCGCTGGTGTGGACCCGAGCGGCGTCCCGATCGGTCCCACCACCCATACGCAAACGATAAGTGCAAAGTTAAAGTGCAGACGAGGATAGCAAACGCAAACCAAGGCAAAGAGCAAGGAGAGGCGACCCAAAGAGCAAACGCGATCGCGCCGCCATGGCGGGATCTCGCAATATCTGAGCCGCATAGAGCCAGGCCAAGGCGGCGGTGGCCGAGCAAACGCACAAGATTATAGGATACTACGATGGCGTGAGCGTGGGCGCGGGACCGGATGTGTGCACAGTGCACAGCGGGCAATGTCGCAAATGCTACTGAGGATTTGGAGGTAGGCGCCGCCGGCGCCACATTGTTCGACCTTGGTGTAGCTGAGCTGGAGAAGATCGTTGAGCCATTGGAGCAGTTCCGTGCGCGAGGCGCTTGCCATCCGTGGTGTGGGCCTTGAGAAAAAAAAAGAGAGGTGTGATGTGACGAGTGTGACGCAGTTAATTCTCACCGCATTTTGATCGGAGAACTCGGACCCACTAAAATTTTATGCATTGCAGGATATATTACCTTGCCAGCGCTTCGGAATTAAATCTCTTTGCTTGAATTTAAATGCTTCAATAAAAGAGAATAAAATCGGTCCCGACTCAGCAAAATTCGAAGCCGAGCTATGCTTCCCTATTATAACCCCTATGGCTTTAGGTCGAGATTTGCCGGAGTTAATGAAGAACATATTCAGTATAGGAACGGCTCGATAGCGGTGGGACCGCACCCTCACTCCATGTATGAGAATGATGGAGTATCCCGAGGGTAGCCCGTTCGACTCGAGATCGAGCCGTCGCCGTGAGAACGATTAGTTCTCTTTCTTTTTCAGGTATGCTAATTTTATGCATTCCAGAACGGTTTTATCCCTCCCCTTCAGCTCCACGCGTGGTGGGATGCTATGGGATGCGAGTCCTGGAATTAAATCTGTTGTGACTTCGAGCACGGATTGAGTATAGGAACGGCTCATGAGGGTTGGACCGCACCTCCATCTAGTGAAGAGAAGGGGTTATGTTTCGACAGCAGCACACCCGTTCAACTCGGGGTCGAGCCCTACCAAATTACCCAGCTTTTCTTTTTCACTATTTTCTTCTATGCATTGTAGGACAAGTCCCTGCCTCTGCCTATCTAGTTCTAGTTCCCTTTCCACTCTGAGGACGCGATGAAGTGCGCCTCACGTCAACCGGGCACTTTCAATTGTGTTCGGTTACCCCTGGGACAGAATCAGTGTAGGACCCGCTCGATAGCGGTAGGACTGCACCCTCACTTCATGTTGCACAACCAATGAGGTTCGGAGGATACCCGTTCGACTCGGGTCGAGCCCTTGAGCATGTACGCTAATTTTTCCTTTCCCCAGCGTACTGAGTTATTATGCGTTCCAGGAAGGCTCTACGAAGTACGTGTTTCTCTGTCTGTCTCGATCAAGGCTAAGCTTTGGGAGCCCTGTTGTTCTGGTTGGTCAACTGAGACGCGATGAGGTGCAACTCCCACTCTTCGAATAAGACTCCCCTAGCGTGTACGAGTATGAGACAGCATCAGTGCAGGAAAGACGCAATGGCGGTGGGACCGTGCCCTCAATTTATCAGTGGATACAACCAACACGCATTTTTGAGGGAACCACGTTGACTCGGGTCGAGCCCTACACGAGGTGCGTGAATTTTTCTTGTTCCCCCAGCATACGGGGTTCCAGGAAGGCTCTACATTACAGGTGTCCTTCCGCTCTAATCTGTGAGTGTGTGGTCAGGCCTGACACGACGCGATGAGGTACGACTCAACTGGAATCCCTCGAACTGAATTTGTGTTAACTTCGAGGACAGATGTATGCTGGAGACGGCTCGATAGCGGATGGACCGCACCCTCACTGTATATCTGGGAATGGTTCAATATTCTGTGGGAAGCCCGTTCGACTCGGGGTCGAGTCCGAAGAGTGGTCCAAAGTTTCGTTCTCTTTTTCAGTGTACTAATTTCTTTTACACATTCCAGGACTGTTTCCCTTGCCTCCGATACCCGCAGCCTTGTCCCTGATTTTTGGGACCGACTATGATTGCCATTGATTGGTGGGATTCGATCCGGTGGGCCTCACTTCAAACCGGGCAATTTGAATTGTCTGGGCGTCTTGATTTTGCACAATTAAATTGCTCACTCATTCAAGGAGTTAGAAACTGTAATTTAGGTACATCCTCGCCTCACTGGCCAATGAACGGGGATAAACTGAAGGAGAGGTGCAGCCTAACGTCGGCTCGATAGCGTTTGGACCGCACCCTCACACCATGAATCGTTCCGCCATGGGCTGTCGCGGAGGGACACCAGTTCCACTCGGGGTCGAGACGTCAGAGAATCTGAAAAGATTCTTTTTCCGTTCTCATTTTCATACCGCAGATTCCGTCCTTCATCGCACGCATTCTACCGTACGACGCAACCTTATATCTCCTAGGATTCTTTTCGTGTTCTTCCAACTCACTCCCTCCCTTGCTGCAGCACGATGCAACTGGGTTTCTTATTTGCCGTACCTCAGCATTATGTCCCCGAGTACGTTTGTGCTTCCTACTGCTGCATCTCCCCTAATTTGCTGAAACTGATTGAAGGTCAGAGTCGGTGTAGGAACGGCTTGATAGCTTGCGAGGGGCTAAGCATGCAAGCACAGCCGTTAATCATCGAAGTGAAGGAAGCTAGCATTAACCGAGTTGAAATATATTGCCCAAGGCAGTCCTCAACTTCAATGTTCGTCAGATGTTCCTGACCGCTTGATTCATTGAAGACAGCTGTTCAGAACCGGAGTGATGAGGGTGAGAATGCGTAAGGCTTGATGTGCGCTGCGACGTTGTGGTATTTCAGCGAGATTCGAGATTGAATTACCCTGAAAACGATCAATTCCAGGTGCATCTAGTCTCGCAGGCCGACTCCCGTGAAGACAATCGCTCACACGCTGACACGATGACACAGTGGTCGCGAATAAACCTTGATGTTGATGAACAGGCGAGTCGCATCCCAAAATCACCCTCGCCAATTTCTTGGCGCAATTCCGGATCCCGTTTTCGTGGAGGCCGGATCGACCGTGAGGGCATAAGGATCTCGACTTCGGTAACTTGAATAGCAAGAGAAATCAAGAGTATCTGGGATTTAGAATACAAGAAAGGTACAATAGCTGGATCATAAATTTACGTCAAAACACGAACAAGTTCTCGCCCAGAAAATCTGATTCACGTTGATTCAGGAGGCGGCGTCAAAGCCTTGATCTTTCAGGAGTCTCATCGAACTCAGCATGCGGTCCGACAGAATGTACCGGACCGGATACAGGCGGAGGCAGGACAAGGGACGATAACCGGCTGCGGTTGGTCGGAAGCGGGACGTGGCCATGGCGAAGAAGGCATCCTCGGAGGATCGACCTTTGAAGCGATACCCGTACACAATCGACGTAAGATTGGGGCAGACGAGGGGTTGGAGGTGGCAGCTGTTGTGGATAAGGCATTGAAAAAGTCGGTCTGTGCATTGTCCGCGCCAGCACTGTACTCGAGTACGAGATGTGCGAGCAGTGGAAGGCCACGGAGGACAGGGATAAGCTCCGCGCAGATGGAGGATTGTCTGAGAGCCAGCCTTTGAAGTGTGGAGGAGCATCGGAGGAGAAGTGGCTGAGCCCAGGATAGGTCTCGCAGCGTGCTCGAAGATAGGAACAAATCCTCAAGCACCGGTGCCGTGATATTACGAACCGCAGTATGCGGGTCCAAGGTGAGGCGGCGAAGGTAGGGGAGCGTGGGAGTTATACTAAGACTCCGCCCAGGACTCCTCGGAAACCGAGTGCACATTCAAGAAGATTGGGGATTTTCGAGTATGCGAGCTGACGCTCCGATCCGTATGTCCCTCGATAGTGGCTGATTTGCTGCCAGGGAATCAGGATGGATGATGGAGAATCCGAGAGGTGGCGGTCGGTTAGGATGATTTCACACAAGCGAGGAGCAGTGGAAAAGATGTCCGGTACGGTGATCCAGTAGTGAGGTACCTCCAACCTTACCAACTGTTCCAAGTGGCCCTCGACAGGGCGAAGCCAGTCTAGCACCGCAGTGTGGTGGGGCAGTCTTCTGCGGCGATCTAAGCACAGGCTCCCCCAGCGACTGGAATGCTGAAGGATCAGATCCAGTAGCGGAGTATCCATGTCAGTGCGAACGTCTGGGAAATGAACGTCCAACGGGACGCGTGCTGCTCGCCGTAATTGCTCCTTCATGGATGCCAGTAGGACATCCGTTTTCGACAATCGCAACTCGACGTCGACGGTGACGGAGGCCCACAACTGCCCAATGGACAATGCTATATGTCTCCACGATCGCGAGATGTGGCCGAGGTACCAGGGAGGTCGCTTCCCGGCCTCGCCGCCATAGATAAGGTCAAAAATCTCGGAGATCAGTTCCGGGGGAACACGACGGATAGGCGACAGAATGCAGCGATGCTCGAGAGCGTGCAACTTAGCGTCGTTGCGTTCTTGAGAGATTTACCGAGGGTTGAGTTCAGATTGTGGATTTGAGATTGCAAAGAGACGATCTCCGCATCTATGAGGTTTATACGGTTCTTGTCATCGGATATTATGTCGCGAATGATGGGTATCTGGGCTTCTTGTGGGGGTTCGTTACTTCGCAACAGGTAAAGCAAGTCCGGCGGTGGGGAGACTGCAGATTGGTGAGGCACTGGAGGGAGTGTGGTCTGTGTCATGCCGATCACGCAGAGTTGGACCAAGCTGTAAAACATCAGAAATTGGCGTTGAAGGGCGACAAAACTGCTGACTTGGCTGTCAACGACGGCGATCAGGACTGAGACTTTCCCAGTGCTCCCAAGACTTGAATCTGGAAGTAGTACGTATCAGCCCAGTGATTTGACATCGATGAGCTCAAGAGAGAAGGGGCGGCGAACGTCTAGGATAGAACGAGGGCCAATCGGAGGCATTCGATAAGCGTGTCCGTATAGTGACTCACACCGTTTGGATTTCTAGTTCGCAGCTAATGCGATAAAACCCACCGCTCCTGGGTCTCCCTGACAACAACAGAAATTGAGTCGGGCTTGGAATCGGACCGATGCTGTGCGTCTTTGCGGATGTGTGGATCCCGCCTTTTAGTGCTGAATTCCCGGGGAGGGACACGTTGAGGATCGAGTTCGGTGAAGATGAAAGAAGAGGACAAAATCGACCGTGATCGTCCGGTGATGCGTGGTGACGGATCAATGATCGCCGATCACAGCCCCGTTTGTTTACATGTTTACATTTGTGAATCACGCCTCCGTCTAAATACAAGACTGAGGTAGGCCGAGACCTACCACGGCGGACCGTAAGTAACTATGTAGGTTTTTCCGCCAATTTTCAATAAGTTAAAGGAGGGAACCTCGTCTCGTCGTCGTCTTGTGACTGGGTAGTACCATGTGACCGTGTTATGTAATCATCCACCGAAAAGTCCGTCGGGCTCGAAGGCGGGTGCGTCGGGATACGGTGAGGTGTCGAACGATGCTGAGGCGGACTCAAAATGGGAGGTATGTATGGTGGAATGCTGCAGGAGGGTGCTGAGGATGATGGAGTACAGCAGGAGCTGGATGCGCGGTCGGGAATGTGGATGACGCTGGCGAGGGACGGCGGCAGGGCGACGACGGTCTCGAGTAGGGTGTCAAGGAGTAGGTTTAGCCGAATGTGGAGATGTTCTTCTGCAGAAATGTCGTGTCTCGGGGATAGTGGTGCGGCTGTCAATTTTCTGCCGAGTCGGTAACGAGCGCAAGCGGCGCGCGAAGTGAGCGGGGGCAGCCGCAAGCGTCTGGCATGGAATTTAACGATGCGGGGGTTAAACCGGGATGTACTGGGGTCGGAAACGCGTTGTCTCGGTCTGAATGGTGGGATATGGAGAAGGGGTGATGTCGAATCTGTCATCGTGGGTGTTGGTACGGTGCCGAAACCTCGTCCAGGGTTATGGACGGTACTGGGCTGATGAACTATCGACAGCAGTCGAGGGCCCGATGCTCGACGCGGCCGGAACACGCACAGCGCACCGGGGATGGTGGTTGGTTGTGGTTGTTGTTGTTGTTGTTGTTGAAATTTGACCATGCTCGTCGCTGCCGGCATGTCCTAGACCGGTAACCGATCTCTCGTATGAAGACAAATCGTTCTGAGTTTAAATTCACAAATAGAACTTGTTCTATTGTGCTTAGTGTAGCAAAAATTTTCGCTAAAACGTGACTTGCTTGGATCATATACAATGACTCATTGTTCCGAACTTTGGAGCGGCTTGATTGGCACTGCCGCAGACATTCGTCGTTTACTGCCATCGAACCGGAGCCATCCAACCTTCCAGTCCCACGTTTTCTTTTAATCTTCTTAATTACAATCTTTAAAGAGCGTAAGGCGAGTAAAGGGCCTGAAAGTACCGACCCCAAACGCGCCAACCCTGGCCATACGACGGACTTTGAATAAGGCTTTACCCGGTTCTCACTACTTGCAATCTATGCCCTTTGAAAATTGCAGCCGGCAAAATATTTGATCTCCTGTAGTTTCGCTGGTCTGTGCAAGATCTACGGCATCATTTGAGGGTGCATCAAGACCCGTCGAAAAGGCCGGGTACGGCCGGGACGGCCAGGACCCGTACGTTTCTCGATTTCAGAACCCGGAGACGGGACGGGTCGAGCCGTCCGTACCCAGAAACGGCCGTCTTTTTCGACGGCCGTGCCGTTCGACGTACGGGTTCAAGCCCTAACTTTGAAGGCATTAAAGTAAGAGAAAAATTCAACCCAGAGAGCGATCTAAAGGGGAAAGGTAAAGCACTTGAAAATTAGCTCATAGTGAATTCTTGCTCTCCTGTAAAGGCCTTCCTTCTAATTGTATATACCTACCCAACCCAATTCTTCGTCTATTTGTGACCCGCCGCTTGCCGGCCTCTTACCATCATTTGGTTAAGCCCAGAGCGATCACGTTTCTGAAACGTGATCGGTGGATCTTTCATCTTCGCTGAACTCGATCCTCGACGCGTCCCCTCCCCAGAAATGTCTATGTCACACAAAACTTTCGCTAGTGTCGGAATGTCGAATAGGTTGAAAGGGTCACGCATCACACCCTATGTCGAACGAACAGTAATACACTGATACCCTGCGAAGTTTGAGCTGAGGCCACTGGTTTTGGCCCAGCCCTGGCTTCTCCTGACTTTGACCCTGGCGTATGATTTTTCAAGCCTGAGCCAGGTGAAGCCAAGCCAAGCCATGGTTTCTGGGCCAGCCCGTCCAAGCTAAGCCAGGGAAACACTACATGGGTCGCCCTAGGACGGAGAATCAGAAAGTCAGTTATATTTCTCAATGCCCGTAAATTCCAGTACACAGAGCCTACACAAACTTCGACAAGCATAGATAATACATTGGATCTGGAGTCATCGAGAGAAAATATTTACAAATCCTTACCGCAAACGAGATATCTTATCCCTTGTTGGCGAGCGCCGTCCAGCGGAGCAGCAGCTCATCCCGCTGTAGAATACCCCTGATAGATCGGGGGTGACTCCTGCGCATTCCAGACCGCCATTCCGACGTCGGGATCGGTGTGCATGTTCGCGTTTGGCGAGAGACTTCCCGGCTGCTCAAGTACGGGGAGAGCCGAAGACCGCCTGGCGTGTGGACAAGAACGTCGCTGGGGATGTGCGTGGCACCGTGAGAGAGCACATTTGCCGTCTGCTCTCGCTTCATGTCCGCGATGTGTGGGTTTAATCCCATTGACGAAGCGCCGGAGGTCGGGACAGAGAAGGACTGGAAGTGCGATCTCATTGTTGGAGAAGGGGCAGGGACGGGAATGTCTGAGCGTGGCGCATGTATTTCCGGTTCTAAGGCGGAAACTCTGAAGTGAGAAATTCCCGTTGCAGCAGCCCTTCGGCGGCGGTAGGAACCCCATCGGAGACACAGAATCAGAGCGAGAACTGCCAGCACAAAACCTAAAACACCTCCCACGATAGGCGCGACGGGAACCGAGGCTCTCTTGGAAGAGGGACCAGACACCGTGGGTCCGGGTGCAGGAAGTGACAATGTTTGGTAAGAAGGTTCGGGGATGGTAGCCGAACCTGTGGATAAAGTGGACGAACGTGGAGCTGGATCTGAGCTGGATAATTGCGCAAATCCAATCGAAAATGGGCTTGGTCTGAAAACCGAATACACATTTTTCTGGGAATTATTTCCAACAAATTCTTGAGTTGAAACATGAACAGTGAGCTCACCAGGAAAGATGTGCCGAAAACCCAATTTGGCGACCCGTTTGAGATGGCGGTGGTGTTACCGGGCTGAAGTGAAATGATCGCGCCGAAACATTGCGATCCATTCAATTCAGTTGGTCCGAGGTTTATATCTAGAGGGCTGATGGACCACGAGCGACCTCCAAAGGATACGCTGATGTTGACACTCGTGTTACAGGCTGTTTTGTAAAAAAAAATTGGTTGATGATCAGAGACTGGGACAAAACTGCGCACGAAATTGGAAGGCGCCTGGTTCGGCCGAGACCGGTTTAGAGCCAGGAACGGCGGCCCAGATAGCTTCGACATCGGATGTCGGTCCTCCGATTAATGGATTATTTAGATCGAAAATACTAAATGAGGAGTCTCCGGGCGTGATCGGCACTGGTTTTCCCTGCACCGTCATACCTGAGAATATGAGAAAAAGAGTAGCAATGCATTGGATGGTGCCACACCTTTGAGGGAGAGCTTCCACTGCTGCACTGTTGTCGGCATGGATACATTCTGGAAATCGATATCGCCAGAAAAGAGGGATGCATTGAAGCCTCCCAAGGTAAATGCACCCCCATCAGGCTCGTCGCTCTGGGCGCCTGCTGTCTGAGTGTAGCGCCTCAGCCAGAAAGACATCTCGGTGGATTCCAGCTGGTTGTTGAAAACCAAAGATTGAAGGAAAGAGGGACCTCGTGGGGCCAAATCTCCTCCAAATCCTAGCCCGAGCGAGCCTGAGACTGGTCCAGTTATCCATTTGGCCGAGATATGTTTGGCGGACACTATTGCAAGTAGATTGAGGGATCCAGCGATGAGATTTATGTGCGCGGAAATCCACTTACGAAACACCTGAGATTGCACCATATATGAACCAAGCTGCATTGTATCTTGCATAATATTTCCAGACGCTGTGTACGACCCGAAGGTAAGGCCGCCACTTGTGCTTTGAATGTTCGCGGTGGAAGAGAAAGAAGGGTCGTAAACTTGCATACTGTTCGTACATCCATCAACGCATGTTGTGTCCACCACCCAAGCGTCGGATGCTGAAAGCTCGAGTTGCACGTCGAATAGTTGGCCCCTAGCAAGAAAACTCTCATTAAAGTTGGCTGCTGAACCCATATTACTCACGGTGTTCCGATAGAAATTGTGGCATAGTAGGCGTCGTCGATTCCCTGAATAAATGATGGGTCTATGTACATGTGTACTGGAGAGCTAGAGACTGACTTGATCCCCTATTGGAACTGTCTGACTGAACGCCCGTCGTTGATTACTGTTGTTTTGCCGCGAAACAATGGGAAAGCCATATCGTATGCGCATCCGGTCTGCATCAGCGATATTGGCTTCTAGGGTCCGTGTCCCAGTTGCGCGAGTGAGTGGGATGTGCAAGGGATCCGAGGCACAAAAGGCTGGCAGAATTAATAGAATACAAAATATGGCCATCATGGTCGTAGTGGGAGAAGTCGTGGGGTGAAGTTCATGGAGGAAGTCAAGGCATTGAAATGACGATGAAAGCTGTGTTTCTTGGCAGCCAAGGGTTCGTGGTGATCGGTGAAAGCTGAGGCTGAACTATTAACAGTTTGACACGTGCGTTTCCTTCTTCAAAGTTGGAGACAAGAAAATAAACATGCCCGGCCTCCCGAAGAATTGGAAATTTTTGCCACAACGTGAGGGAAGAGTCACCTGGTTTTTTGAGGTTTTCACCAAGGACTATGGCGTGCTCACACGGACCCTTTGAGATTGAACGTCGAGTTATGTTTGGACCGTGCGACCGTGAATGATAAGCATCGATATCTGTCCCAGAAAGATGGCACACTCTTCTCGAATATGAGATGGCTGACGAGGCAGTGTGGTTACTGTGCTGATCGTGAGTTCATGCCTACTTGGTATCTTGAGTTTGACGTCAAGGACTATGAACATGCTCGCATGATCCGTTTTCATCGAGTTTATGCTTGAACCAGAGCGTGACGGGGCGTTCGCACCACACCACTTCGGTTGAAAAGTCGAAGACATTGGCCGGGGTAAAGCCATTGTCTCACGTTCTGAGTGTGATTGAAGGAGAAGTGATGCGAGGAGATTGTGCGGGATCAGTGCCGAACTGATCCGTCTGCACTTCGGCGAATTTTCCGATTTGCCCAAGAGATAGGGCAAAGTCACAATGATGACGGTGAGAAAGTAACTGATGGGGCTGTTAGAATGAAATAAAGGCGAGCTGATGGAGAAAATTTCCGGAGGTAGGTAGGTAGGTAGGTATCATTACATGGACGGTCCGAATCACGAACGCCGATTCCAGGGATTTTCCCGGTGTACAAAGCAAGCATAATTACACCATCGCACCTGGACTCTTCCCCGGCTAATATAGCACTAGCTCGCAGACCCCACAGGCTCCTCATTCCCACGGCAGGAACTAGCCAACAGAAAAAGCATACAAATACCTGGATTAAGCCTATCAGTTTTCACGTCCACTTGCGATGCACGGAAGTGCCAGAATGCTTTCGGCAAGTCGGACAGAGGAGCGGAGTTTGCGCGGCTGCAGACGAACAGACAGAGGTGCATAATTTTGTTAAGAGAGTAAAAAAAACGCCCCTGTGACTGAATAGCATGACCATTTGTTGACACTGTCTTCTCAAACATGAGATGGCTGAGGGGAATTGGTGCTTCCATGGTGATTGTGGATCACAGCCCTTGGAATTTTGAGCTATATCAGCATTCTACCACTGTATTCCACGCGGTTCCTGGTTGATCTCAACTCACGAAAGGATTGGGGGAGTTAAGCTGGGTGACAACACCCTTTTGAGTGATAATCATCGCTATCTGTCAGAAGGAAAAGGGACCGTATTCTCAAATATGAGATGGCCGAGGGCAGTGCCAAATTTATGCTTCCATTGCGATTGTGCATCACTGCTCTTGACTGGTTCTCCTTGGCTGTATTCCCTGGATCCGACGTAACTCCGTACATTGAAGCGCGGGTGCTCGCGAAGCACAGCCACATACTCCGATATATTCAAACGCGATTTTCCCTGGTCGGTTCGCCCTGATCCGGTATCATTCGA